>JAHZNE010007784.1:0-10587 GCA_027744055.1 Callyntrura sp. NNG-2020 | reverse complement strand
CCCATGCTGGACTATGTGGTTCAACGCGATTGCAATCTTACTCAAATTGGGGGGTTGTTGGATTCGAAAGGATATGGGATTGGGATGCCAAAAGGTAAAAAAAATCTATAAAACTATCTTTCATCCAGTTTCACGATACCCCATCAACAGGACTATACCATCTATATCTGTTGTTGTTGTTATTTACTTTGGATTGTTTTCTGTCTACCAAAAAGCCCGTTACACAAGTGCCACGAATGAATACTGTGAGTTTTTACCTGTATTTTTGTCTCATGTTCGAAGGAACGCCAGTTTGAGAAAAGTAAGTCGATTTTAAGACTCCTCTTTTAACAGGCATTTCCTTTCGCAAAATTTTCTTTTTTTTCGTTCCTCGACGTGTGTGGGTGCAAGGAATCACACATATATATAAAGCCATAATTTCGTAGTAATGACCAACTCTCAAAAATATCTTGAGATGTATCAACTTTTTCAGAAAGTGTTATTACTTGCCGCAAGTCTTGTTCTCAGACGGAAAACGCGATTCCATCAGGATCAAATTTTAAAAAACTTTCTTCTCCTCCAGTAGTAGTAATAGTAGTAATGCAGTGTGTATAGCAACAGGAATAGCACAACAAGAAGGGTCGAAAACACAGTTTTTTCTTATTACATGGCAATGTCATCGTCACCATCATGATGGCGACACTTTGCGCTAGTTTCAGCTATCACATAAATTATTCTTCATCTTGAAAATTGTATATTTTTTAAAACGTATGTATATATATGCATATTAATATGCGTATTAATATGCGTACTCAAAAAGCGATGGTCACAGAATAAGTGTCTATCTCACTGCAACTCTCTTTCTTTCTCTCTCTCTCTCTCTCGGTCTCTCTGCCTCTCTGCCTGGTTACTTCACTCCATCAGATACTTTTGTTATATTTAGAATAAGAGCCAACGAAGTATATGGTTAATCTATTTAAGCAACATTGAGCAATGCGCCTTGAGCCAGCTAAGCTGCAGGCTTAAGAGGTTTTCATTCACTTTTCGTTTTGGCTCTTGAGAGAAAATGATCACACTTTTTCAAAGAGAGCGAGAGAGAGAGACAGAGAGAAAAGGGAAAAATGGGGAAAGTGGTAAAAAGGAGTGGAATACTCGCCAAAATCCTGTGATGGAATCAGATGGCTTTAATAGAGAGAATAAGTGCTTTTACTATCACTATTATGATTATTACTGCTATCACTGCCCCAAAAGCTGGTGTACGACATGGATTTTTGGTTGAGCCTACGCTTAGGACCCTATTTGACTCGTTGATAGTGTGTTTGACGCTTTTACAAAAGAACTTCTACTACCGCGGCGGCTGCTGCTGCTTCTTCTTCAATGATGATAATCTCAACTTACTGTAAAACCAGTGCAGTGCCATATCAGGGTACATTTCCGGACTCTTTATATCCACATTGTACATTTATTTTAGTGCTATGCATGAATGGCATTTCATGCACTGCCCCCAAACTAAAAAACTTATGAAAAGAACGAAAAGAAAGAAAAAAGTCAAGCGAGCACGAAGCAAAGGAGGAGGTAACCTCCGCGAGCTTGTGTGTATATCCCGGGTTTCTTGTAGGCAACGAAGAAAAAAAGAAACTCTTGAGACTATGAGCCTGGGAGACTGAAAACACTCTCCTCATTTTATTTCTCTCCACGTTCCTATGTGAAACAAGTCACTTACACAGACAGATAAATATACACTCCACACACACACACACATACACCATTCCAAGTGCAGCAGCCATTGTAATAATAATACAGGAGGCCGATAGATTGTACATTCGTTTGCCTTGTCAAAGGCATCATATAATGACACCAGGGAAGCTCCTGCCAAACAGATATTAAACTAATCAGCCTGCTTTCAGTATAGAAATGACGAAGAGTGTCGGGATTTTTCCCAGTTGCTTTCCCCGAATCTCACTTTAGCGATTGAGAGGCTCACTCAAGAAAGCACTGCCAAGTAGACCTACTGGACGGAGGAGAGGTTGGGCGACAACGACAAAAAAGCCGTTTTTAAGAGACCGCGTACCCCGAGCATTACTACCTTAGCTTGTGTCTGCCGCATCACATTAGCACAGCGCTTACCCCGCAAAATTTAGCAACTTAAAAGCTTGATCAGGAGAAGGGAAAGGAGTATAATATTGATAGAAATGAACGTTTTACGTAATATGTTCTCTAAATTAAATTAATAGCTAATCATCCATGAAAATTTAATCCTAACTTGTCTTTTACTTTCTCTCTCCCTTTCTCTCTGTGTGTGTCCTTCAGGCATCGTGGTGCTCAGAACTACAGGGGGAATTGAAGTTGGCAGTTCGTTGCTGTCACTCGGCTCGGGATGAGGCAATTTTAGAACATCATCATCATGTGCACAATAAGTCATCGCCATCATCAACATACGTCCCAGTCATGCCTGATAGCTCGGGGAACCAACCTCCATTGCCTATGTTTGAAATGCGCAAAACCTCATTTGAGTTCAACTCATGATGCATGCTTCATGGGAGTAACTTTGCCAAATTATTCAAAAGGATGTTATTTTATATCATATTCTGAGCTATATTGTACATATACACACATACACGTAATGATACCTACCTATCTACTTGGTAAATGAAAGCCAAAATGCAGTCCAAAATGTACGAATAAATGAATAAAAATATCAATTAATTACAATTATCCCCCTTTCATTCGGCACTAATGACCAAATTTGATGCTATTTTCCTGTCACGTCGAAAGATCAGAGGCGTTATGAGAGCTTTTAATAATAGAATTTAATAATTTGCACTCTTTACCTGTAGACCTGTGTATACATTTCTCTCCCTTGTATGAGTTTATGAGTATATATCTGTAATTTCTTGTCCACGTTTTTTGACAATGAATCATATTCCTTAAAAGTTTGCCGACAGCCGAAATACTTTATCATAAGCAATAATAAAACAATAAATATTGCATTCTTTGGCGCTATTTTGGAAAATGGAAAACCTGCATATATCTGCAATGTTCATGAAACAACAGAATCATCCTGGAACTTGGAACCCAACTTGGAAAGTCCGCCCAGAGAAGTAACTTTCTTGATTTTCAGGTTTCCACCACCGAGTGCTGTATTGAATGCACGGGATGAAGCTGCAGTTCCCAAAATGCAAAATATAACTGACAGATTAAAATTTATTGGAGTTTACATAACATTGAACTGTAGGAACTGTAACTAAATTATTAGTACTTGCATTTGCCAGCTGATACTTGCATAATTATATGTATAAAAAAATAGCAACCATTTTGCCAGTTCTAGTAATACAAGGGATACACGGCCGTGAAAGACTGTCAACGACGACGACGACGACGAGTTCCAAAAATATTTGTAGTTTGTCCAGTCCAAGAAAACGAACCTTGGAAAGGTTACTTTTAATCTGATTTGGTCCGAAAATGAAGACAAATAGAGCGGAGCGTACAAAATTAACAATTTTGTAAAAACTTAAGAAAGAAAGTTGTGCGCTCAAACTTTTTCTGTATCTAGCTGATCACAGAGGGGTGACTGTAAGTGAAGTTGGCAGGCAGACGATGTATAGTTGCTTCACTTATATATTTCGTGGTTAATAGTATTTATTTCCTTAAGTTCTGCATTCTCTCCAAAAGGGTTACAGCACAGCTAGTTGCCAATTTTGTAAGCAGTGCTTTGACATGGTATGCATTGGTCGGGTTAAGAAATCTTCATTAAGGGCAACACAAAATTCAATACATTAATATTAAGTAAATTTAAATACAATATGCCTAGTGATACTTGCTCGCCCCAATTTTCATACGTGCGCGTCAATAAAATAAAAAAATATACACTACATATCTCAAAGTTGCCACACAATGCATTTAACCTAAAATGTAGGATATGTTGAATAATGTACATATTTGTGTATAGTATGGCTGCACAATTACGATGAACCTGACATGAACATCCAATTGATGCTACGTGGTCGTCGAAGGTTACAGGCTGTTTTTGTTGCGTGTTGGAGAAGTTGCAAAATATGACACATATCCACATCCATTTCACACTAGGAAACAATGCATGCATGCTGAATTGTTGGGTTTAATGAAGCGTGGCCTTACAAAGAAGTCCATTTGCTTACTTTCACCGGAAACTATCCTTCCATTTGCGGTGGAACAGAAGGCGCCATCTATGCGACGGAAGGGATACCATTTTATACTTTCCAGGATATTTCCCGTTTCGGGGAGTTAGTTTCCTAGATTTTCACTAGATGTGTCTGGAAGTACTGGGGAAATGATGCTAGTAGCTTTTTTGCACATGACGTATTTTGTATCATCTCGTCCCTTTTTGTCGAAAATCCCGTCCGCTACTTTTCTGCTCTTGCACAGGTGCCTTTAATGCCATCGATAGAAACAATTCGAAACTTTAAGAAACTTACACATTATGCCATCACTTTTCATTGGATTTGGTGTTCCCTCCTTGAAAATGGATTGGCTAATTAATTCCTGTGATGGAAGCTTTCACAAATCAATTCTCCCTTTGCCGTAAATCTGCATAATATTGAAACTGAAGTACCCGGCCATTTTTACTTTCGCTGAAAAAAAGTTAAGAAATAATTTTTCTGCGTTGGCGCATGCTGTTCTGCGAAACCATTTTGGCGAATCAATTGGCTTTTCGAAGAAATCGTTAGTCCTCATTCAGGGTCGTTAGGCTGATTGTAACAGACTTTTTACTTGGTATTATTTCTTACTAACAGCATTTCTAACAGCATACTAACTTCTCCATTAAATTTTTTCTCTACACCGAAATGCCATCTTTTAAACAAAGGCACGGATAAAAAATTTCCCCAAACAGTAACCCAATAAAAATGCATGACGTCTTAATCGCTGGCAATGATTTACTTTACAAAATCTTGGAGCAACTTCATTCTTTTGACTTTTACTCCTGTTTCAATTTTTTGTAGCAGCAAGGACGACACACATTCGCCGTGGCTGATCCCAAAAACTTCTGCTTGTTTCTATGTTTTCTTTTGCAAAAAATAGTAATGAATTGAAATGGTGGAAGAAACTTGAAATACCACGTCTAACTGCTGCTGTTGTTCTACATTCTTCCAGAACAAATTTAGAGTCTCGAGCAATAATGAATCTAAGTAATTAGCATGAATTTATTTTCACTGTAGAGATTCCCGATTCCAAGATGAAAACTCCGAGACGCAAACAACCTACTTTTTCCCGGATCTCTCTGGAATTGTAAACGGGTTTTAATTTGATTATCAACTTGTAGATTAGAAGTCCTTGTAGTTACACCTACTTAAATTCTGCCAACTTAGAGCAAATTGTTTTCTCTCCCTCTCTCTCTCTCCGTCTTGCTAGACAAACTCCCAGATAAGTTGTGTAAATCAGCGGTTCGTTGCTATTGTAAAACTGGAATAAATTTTTGGTGACTACACAACATACATTCGATTCGGAGAAAATTGCTGTTGCGTCAAAAGTATCTACCATCTTTTGGGGCATATGGCACTCCTTTCGAGTATGTAATATTTTTCGTCGGAATCCTTGAGCACTTTCATCTCTTTCGAAAAACCGGGCATCCATGCCAATAATAAAGGAGAGGAAAAGTGTTGATAAATTTTCATGAATCGCATTAGTCAAACTAGACAGGGGAAAAGAGGAGGAGGATTCTGACTCCTCCACCCGAGTAATGGAATATATTTACGTATTTATACAAAAGTTTGAAAGAAGCAGATGCATAATGTACCCCTACACACACATATTAGTCTACCTATGAAAAGTTGAACTGCCATAAATCCAATTAACTGCTGAAAATTACGTCGTCACTGGAACAACACATTTCGATTTGCCTGCTACAGGATTTTTGCAGAAAGTTTTCCCTCCCAAAAAGTAAAGTTGTGCCAGAATAAGTCGAAAAATAAATAAAGTAGACCATTTACACTTTTTTACTTGATTTTATTTCAGAGATTATAATGGCTATTTTCACATCATATTTATATATATAGATATATAGATGTATGATAATAATAATAATCATAATAATATTTAATTGCTGATACCAGTACCACAATCATATTACTTCATTACTTTTTTACCATTAAATATTTCAAGGTAAATTTACTTTTACATTCATTTAATCCTTAGGTGTCCTTACCATCATTATTAATATTTCACTGAATCCGCGTCCATCAAGACTTCATGTTGTTGCTTTCAGAAAGTTTCCTTTACACTCACGTACTGTATTTATTAACCAACTCAATAATAACCATAAATTTTCCTTTTTCACTAGAATCATAAAACGCCCCTTCCAGATACAAGATAGCAGAGAATAGAATATGTTCTGTTTTTATTTAATAGTACTTATTCGTGCCGAGATTTATAAACATAACAGTACATTCCTGTCTCGGTCACGTTATTACTATATGGTAATAATAAAGGAAAAGAGGAAGATAATAATGTACAGATGTATTGATGAAGCTAATAACTACTTACACAATTTCTATTCTTCGCATTCAAATTCCACATTCTTTACTCCTCGTCAGCTTTCACAAGTTCATAGTTCTGGACAAGTTACCATGTCATCTACAGGGTAGTTCACATTGGTGCATTCACACGTTCATGTAGGTAATGTATATATTACTGGCTGTATGTACGTATTACATAAATATATATCTATCTATATATATATATATATGTATATATTGCTACTTGTATATAGCTGATTAGTACTTTCTTGTAATAAGTATTTTGCAAACATGCAGCATTTATTTAAGTATTTACAGAAGAGGCAAACTATTAGCTTGCTTAAGAGACATTTTTACACATATTTTGTATTATATTTTTTTACAACGACAGCTAGTGTCATAAGTTATACTTACACATTTTCTACTTTTACGACGCTTTCGGAACATCTTAAGACTGTTATTGAAACCACGCCATCATGGTTGTACCATATGGTACATTTGTTATGTTATGAAGTCGCACGGACTTGAGGGGTAAGGTTTATTTAGAAGGACAATAATATGTGTGTGTACTTTAAGTTGAGTGTAATATTAGAATATTATTTTGTACAATATATAATATGTCGCTAGATACTGAAATATTTAACTAGCACAGAAATTTTTCGCATTACGGGTTTATTTCGTTTATTCCAACAAAGTGTTGTACATATATAGTTTCTGTAGACAGGTAGCAATTAGTTGACACTCATCATCATCACGCTAGTCTCGCAAGGAAGAGTGTCGGACAAAATGGCACCGGAAAAATTCCCAACTTTCTTGGTATTACCACGCTGACTACCGGTTTCTTACCGAATGTTAATTCGGTTTTGGAGATTGAACGTCAAAATTTGAGGTTAGTCTATGGAGAAAAACAACAAATGTTGAAGTTTTGATTCTAATTATTTATCTATTAATTAAATGTTGGTAAAATACTTAATATTTTTAGAAAGTTGCTTGCTTTTTTTGGTTTCTTTCTTTTTTGAAAACATGTCAGAAAACTGAGCTAAATCAACTTTAGGTCTACATGTATTTAAAAAGCACCGAATAGAACTGATACTCAGATATTATAATCTTATGTTGTCAGTTGCCATATTGGCCTGACATCTTTTTACCTTCCGCTTTTGTAGCAAAAGTGTTTTGTTGTCATTATTACATCGTATGTATTTTGTTTACTTGCTCCAACTTTGTATTTCTACTGTCCCTTTCTTATTTTTCTTGGCACATTTATTTGCAGCGTTGCAAAACCGGTAGTCATCTTCGTAACACAACATACAGCAGGAGAGTTTGTCCATTGCCAATATTCTATCCGGACACACTCAAATTGCTTATTTACCACACATTCCAAAAGTGGCTTAGTAGATTAGGTTTTAGATGGATATTTTTGTTATAATATATAGTCACATCGTATTTTATATGGTAGATTTGCTATAACATATTCTATAATATTTCATAGTAATAACTTGAAGTTTTATGATGTCCATATGTTACTTTGAAGTACTTTTTTTATTATTTTTTTCCTATAATACTACGACTACACTATAAAATCCCTCGTATCAAGGGAATCATCAGCTTGTTATGTTGATCAATCATTAAATTTTCTTTAGAAAACTAAACATTGGCATCAGCAAAACTTTTTATTTTTTTTTATATATATATCGTTCGTTGCGTCTGTAAATGCTGTTGTTTTGGTTTACAAGTAGCAAGTCAAGTTTTTCCACAACTCGGAATAGAGAGACGTTACCGTTGGCTGGTTTGTTTCATTTCGTGAAATTATGAATTGGTTACATTATAGAGAGACCCACATTCTCGAGTGCGCGCACTAATGATAATAAAATCATCAGCAGTTGGATATACATTTTTTTTATATTAATCATTAAGTGTATGGTAACTGGTAACATGAAAAAATACGTGGAAAGTTGTGTAGCCCCCAATTATGGCGTATAGCTTAAGTAGCAACGACGACGGAGCTACTTACTTACTGCCTTTGATCAATTAATGTACTTACGACTAAAATAAGATGGAGATATGATAAAGTTCTTTTTACATTTCGATTACTATATAGATTGTATTCTTACGTCATACATAGAAAATCCATCAAAGATGAATGCTTGGCATAAGAATAAGAACCGTTTTTAAACAGGAAAAATAAGATTCTTGTTCAAAGCTGGTTTGCTGCAAAAGCATATCATCATCATTATAATAATATGCGCTTTGTGCCGGAATGCCAACTAACTTCCTCCCACTCCGAGTGATATTAATGATACCTCGCCTCGTCCATCTCGATAAAGTCGTCGCCAGTGCAATGTCGTCATAGTGTACCATACCATAATTATAAATCTGCTATATCGGATTGCAGTTTCAAAAATGCAGCTGTAGAAAATGTACTCAATGGTTTTTGTGGTATATAGTTTGTGGGTTGTTTTAATATTATTTGTAGTTTACAGAGAGTGTGTATGTGTATGTGTATTTGTGTGGAGATTACGTTGTAAATTGTACGTTTACAAAACGCGGGTTGACAACAAAACAAGAGCTGCGAGGATGACCAAAGGGAGCCTCAGGGGAAAGAGCAACCTTCCCGTGTTACCGTGCTGCATGGCTGCCGGAGTTTCACCTGCAGGACAAGAGAAGAGAAGGGGGGAATAGATTAAATACAATTAGTGTGCTGGTGGCACAGGTGGAAAATAAGTTTGAGATAAGTTGTGTGATAAGTTGTGAAAGAGAGAGAGAAAATGAGAAGGACGCACTCATATTACCGTTGAGGATGGACACAAACACTGTAGCGTTTCCATAGCGACCCATGGAACACGTATACCATCCGGAGTCACTTCTATTCACGTTAGCAACATAAAGCTTACTGAGTTTTGACCTGCCGAAATCCTTGCGTACCCAGCTTTTAACACTGTAAACATGATTTTTACGTTACACAATTCAGCAACAATCAAGCATTAAGTTGATAACAACTACAGACTTTCTACGCCTAAAGCATGTGTGCATTTGTCTGTATGCAAAAATACGCGGTTGAAAAAAGGCTGTTATTTTGCATTAAAAGGCGGGCGTGCTTTTATAGAAAGAAAATCCAATACAGCAAATTGCTGACTGAATGGTTTATGGGATATGAGGAGCACCTCATTTATGCACGTCTTTTGTTATGGAAATGAGACATCTACTATCAATACATCAATCAATGTTCACTTGACTGAAATACCTGAACCGCTCACGGACGATGAGTGCTTTACAACTTTTCTGTAGAATCGTCTTCGTCATAATAAATGTACTTATTAAAACCTCATGTAATGTAAACTGAGAGATGTAAGTTCTAACTGTTTACAACGATTGATCGTGGGAGTAGGTAAATAATTAATGAGTTTACTTATACAGTGCATATATCTTTTGCACACAAATTTGCAACCACATTATAGGATTTCTTGCAATTTGTAGCAACAGCAAACTGAAAATAACGATGTTGACTGGCAAAATTATTTATAAACGGGTTCTACCAGAAAATACGAAATGTCATTTAAAGTTTAAGTTTGCAATTATTTTTGTCATAAAATGGTTCAAGAAAGGTATTTTTTCTTTTGAAAAAAAAGATCCCTTTAGGACGGATTATTATAGTCTGGCACAAATAATTTCAATAACGAGAACGAGACAAATCTTATTCGATAACGGTTATAATTATTGTGTGCATTCAGCGTTTGGGCTTCAATACAATATACACTTATAGTTTATGGCATCTAAAAACAGAATGCGTATGCATTTCAATTTTAAAAATTGAATGAAAGGCCAACAGTAAACAACCATTATTATGTACACTACATTATGCTACTTTCAAAAATAAAATATTCTATGTCAATACAAAGCATGTGTTTAATTAAATATATAGAATCAGCACAACTCACTACGTACAGCTCTCAGATTACGCTGCTCTAGTTCTAAATATAAGCATGAATTGCAGTTACTTTCTTGTAATGATACGATATTCAGCACGATGCGCGCCCTCCATCAATAATGCATCCAATCTACCAAAAATATATCTGCTTTCACGTTCCTTAAAAGAAAATTCTCATTCAGAATACATTTC
>JAHZNE010007783.1:0-13293 GCA_027744055.1 Callyntrura sp. NNG-2020 | reverse complement strand
AGTTATGGCGTATTCAGAATCATTCATATGATTCATATGAGGGAGAATGCGACGTTGTCAAAGTGTATCAACATTTTTTTCGGGCGGACAACGCACAGCTTCAAGACGAATGTGGTTCATTTAAATAGTTTTTCGGGCGCCTTACGCACACAATTTAAAGGCCTAAATCGGGGCGGTATATTCACAGGCGATTACTTCTATACAATCTTTTAAGGTGGTATAGTACTGGCGATGAATGGATATACTGCTGGAGTGTTTTTCCCGTTCTCATCTATCTCTTGATATAAGCATTAGTGAGGAATACCCTAGAAGCACAATTATCTCTCCGTATGTCTAAAGAACTGAACTGTCGGAACCGCCACTCACCACTAAAACCGCGTGTTGTTGGCTGGATAGTTGTAGTGAAGGCCTTACTAAGATAAAGCGATTTTCAACTGCTATCATGCCTGCGTGGTAATATTGCATTTTAAATGTTGATGTTTGAATTACAGTTATGGAGTATTGAGGATTGTCCCCTGCAACAATTTAGTAGTTTGGGAGCAAAGCTATCTCCCAAGAGCATTGGTGTTTTGTTGGGTTTTCGTAATTTATTGGATTTTAGTATGATTACAACGCACATGCTATTTATAGTAAGCAACATTGTAGATATACATAACCGGGAATAAATAAATGTGTTTGTACAGTCAAGTAGCCGCAAATTTAACGAGGTATTGACAAAGAAATTTTCAGATTATTGTTCATATCAGGCTATGGGAGAGTTTACACCCCTGATTCTTAGAAAAATCAAAGTTACCCACTTGAAGAAATCAATCGTTTTCTTTACATAGTGAATGGCACATTTAAATATCAATTTCTTACATTCCAAGATAAATGCTAAAGCTCCCAGACAAAGACCAACCGCCAGCACCACAAAAATTACTAAAATGTTTCCATTCATACTGGGTGGCTTTAAAGGTGCAGCTTGCCGCAAAAGTAAATTTTCCAATTTTAAAGTTCCATATCCGATCATCGTGGTCCACCAATTTACGACCCCCGATTGCTGTAAGCCCCAAATGCGCTTTAAAATGGGCATGTACATAGGTCCCCTTAAATAAACCACAGAAGTGTAGTTCGTGTACACCTCCTTTCCAATATTTACAAGTAGTGTGCTGTTTTGGCGCTTCACTCTCAATAGAAATTCTAGGCAAAGTGCATCTGGTAACAAAACTGCTGTTTTGTTACGGGTTGCTAGTTTTTTGAGAAGCATGTTTTGTTCCCTTTCCAATAATTCCGCTTCAATAACTTCGCCCATTTTCATAATTTTATCCACACTTTTCGGTTTTCTTAGCACTCCAGCAATTATCAACGGTTGTAAATCTTTAAGGAGGCTGTGAATCAAACCGAACATTTTTGGATGTATTTTGGAAGCACCTCTCAGCTGTTTTAGTCGAGCGTTCTTAGAAATGTCAAAATAGGTTGTCTGTTGAGAAAATTCGGAATATGTTGAGTAAGAGGATATAGCTCTGTACTTAGTCAATAAGGAGTTTTCATGAGAGTTTGTTTCTTGAGTAAACATATCCAGGTGTAGCGACGTCTCATGCCAACGAAAGGTGCCTTGAAAGAAGCCAGTTCTTGTATATATCGTAAAGTTGTCAGTGATAAGCTGTTCCAATGTGTCATACGGCAGCGATTTCCTTGCGGTGATCATGTTGTACACGTTAGTATTTTTGTAGGCGTTGCTGATCACAATTCCCATCAACAAAAAGCCAGCAATCTGCCATCGAAGACGCGATACAGATAACATATTTTCTGGAAATGGATCTCCTTGCTCCAATAAAACTTTTATTAAAGAAAATATATGCAGAGTGAAGAAATTTACGGCTTTTCTGCAGTCGCTCCCCGTAAGAATACTTAGAGTTGTACATAGGAGAAGCAGAAAGCAGGCGATTGTTATCCAAACCATGGAGTGAAAAACAGTCACAAACTCGTCAAACGGAAAGGGGGGTTTACCCCGCTCTCCACAACTCACAATCTGAAGATTTGCTAAATAGTTGTTACTTTCAATGATGGAATCTCTGGGCAATCCTTTATGAAAGGCACTCTCAAACCCTAAATGCATAGCGTATGGGGATTGAAGCAAACGTTGGTATACCTCTGTAGTTCTATACCGTGATACAGCACCATTGCTGTTGCATCTGAGGAAGGGTGAGTCCATGTAAGTAAAATTTTTCAAGACAGTAAAAATAAAGTACACGAGTGCTTGACTATAGCGTCTGTTGAAATTGTTTGCGAGCAAGGATTTTGAATCAAAAGGAGATTTAGACTTCCAGAAGAGATTATTACATTGTCCGTCATTCATTTTCAAGTTCCCATTTATTTTTAGTCCATTTGCGTAACCAGGAACCAATATATGTTCCGTAGATGTTCCTATCTCTGCATGCAAATCTTGAATTTCTTGGAAAGATATTTTCGACCAGTTCGTTAAAAAAAATTGCACGAAAGATAACTTGCCAACGTTTTCTTTGTCAGGTTGAAATATCGTAAGCGATGAAATGCTACAAATGATCTTCACACTCTTACAGTCACTGTTTAGAAACGCGACGACAAACACGTTCAGATGAAGCATCAAATTTTCATCCAGTTTCATCCCTGAGTATTTGCCTGGTGTACGGAAAGCGTCTATATTCCTGTCGTTCTTAGCACTGCGCGATTGGACCAGGACCGTGCACTGCAGTGTCAATGAAGTTGAGCCAAATTGTGGGTACCAAAATATTTTTGGGTAATCTATAATGCCGTCCCCCATATATTTTGGTAGAAATGTGGGCAAGAATAAATCTATTTGGGCTTGACAGTTCCATGGTTTCACTTTTGCTGCAAAGCGGTAGAGTACCAGTGAAACGCAATAGTGTTGCTTGTCATAAATTTTATTGTATGCTCGCACTATTGGTCTCAAAAATTTTGAGACAGTGCAGTTATATTCATTAGAGGTCAAAGTTGTGTTTGACTTTGCCAATGAAAGATTCCTTGGGATCCAAATGATGCTATCTGTGTCGTCTCTATTGTGATATTTTATGTGGTAGTATCCCAACTCGGGAAGTCGAATCACAATGGGATATGAGATAAGGTCAATATCCACATTTTCAAAGTTGTTCACTACCAAGAAACATTTTCCTGCTATGAATGGAGCAATCAGAATATTCAAGTTTTGTATTGGCGCATACTTGGTTGGATTTCTTTTATAATCTTGGTAGTCCCTCCAAAAGTTGTGAGGTACATTAACGTTAGTACTATTTAAGCGTATAAGTGGTTGCAAGTCTACTGACATTCTACAATAAATAGTAGAGAGGAACGGATAAGTAAAAAGTAGAAAACTGATTGTAAGAAACATTTTTATGAAAGTTAAATTTACTGTTTCCAACTCGACGAACGCTGTAGCTTGTGTATACTTTTGTCGTGATAATCTTAAATCCCAAACAAGATTACTGCACCTTCTGCTTTGAACAAGAAATAATTTGTTGTACAATTGACGTCAGAAAGGATTAAATGAGCAGTTTAACATATAATAATGTTTTATTCAGCTCAGTAGTGTTTTAGAAAGTGGAATGGACACAAAAACTAAATTGTATACAATAAACCAATTTCATCATTGGACAACTAATAAATATCATTAAGGTAATTAGGCAATTAATTACAGTTATTTTAATTCATTTCTACCCCATTAGTCCTATTAATATTAAAGTCTTGTTGTTGACAATGTAATGTATGGTTTCCTTCGATAGTTTTATTAGGTATTTGGCCGACTCAATCAACTAAACGAAACCAAGCTTTTTAAATCACATTGTTCCAGGTTTTATTAGACGATTTTTGTTTATAGTATATATACTAGATTTCTAATAATAGTTGGATTGCATTGCCAATAATAAACTCGCACTCCCAACTCAACCTAAAACCGAACAAAACAGTTCGCGCACAGATTAAAAAGAAATGAATCAGTGCGCATACAGCTCCCATCGGTAAAACAATCGAAGCACAGAAATTACAAAACTTAACTAGTATATTGCTGTAATCTGACAACTAAAAATTAATTTTTGTACGATTACATGTACGCGGTGAATATATTCTTTGCTGAAGGTTCATTCCACCTTTATGTCGACAATGTGTCGCATTAAGCAAATCTTTGATGTTTGATAGTAGCTTAAAAATTGTATATTTGTTTGTCCGATACTGGTCTTAATTAATTAAAATCAATATATAAATTAAACATAATTACAGACTACACAATTTCATATTTTTTCTTTCTGTACCCTTGGAGCGACAATTAGTTGATTAAATTTAACATATTATGGCACACGTTTCGGGAAGCAAGTTACACATGTTTTGGCGAAGAAAAAATTGGAAATGGAAAGGTTCAATTTTTTTCCTCAACTACTATTAAATTGTGTACAAATTGCATTCAATATTTCTTAAAAGGGCTGTGGCATCAGCCACAAGCAGCTTTAGCAAAGGATGAACCATCCATTAAAATGCATCTTCCCTCCCCTTCACGTGTGTAATATGGGGTGGCATCCGTCTTATTTCAGCCATGAAAATTTAACTGTCCAGATCGTATAGGGTAACCCAATGTAAATACATTTTTATATCTCAAAGCGTTATAGGAAGATCTGAAAATAATAAGCATTGCTTGTTTAGCATGTTCTTAAGAAATATATTTACCGATAAATATTGCCACCTTTTTATTTTGACGCCCGGACTCGGCATCACCAACTACCGCACCCTAGTGGTCCGATCATCACGGGAGCTCTACTCTACCTCGCCACATTGACTTTAACAGTCGGGACAATTTAAGGTAAGATGAGATATAACAAACGTGTTTGTAAAATTGGTGTTGACATTTGAACTTCTTCGATGGAGATACGGCTTGTATTTGACTATTTTAGGAGGAGCGATGGGGTACCAAATACAACGATATCAGCCCATCCAACTCGTATGCTGGTGAAAGTTTCCGAAATGTAGACTTTTACAGTATCCTACGACATATGTATATTTTACATTTGTCAAGTGAATAGGTGGCTTGGTTAACAGAAGAAGGGAACGAACCGTTCACAACAAAAACGCCCTTACAGAGGCGTCGCCTGATCTACTTCAACCGGTAGGGTTGGAATATGTCATAGTTAGTACCGCCAAAGCACAACAGCAAGGGAAAAAACAACAAAGAACAGAGCACATCCTGTCCATTATTTAACAATCCCCACGCCAAACCTATACCGCTGAAGCCGTGAGTATAGTGCGAGGGGAAAATGTGCATGATAGAAATGGGCACATCACGGTCTGTTGACATTGCTATTATTGTGCTTGTGCGAGAGCAAAGAGGGAAGAGGTCAACAATCTGCTGTTTTTAGTGTTAATTTGTTTTAAATATTATTTTTGTTCTTAATAGAAGTTTAGTTACTGGCAATGAAACCATCTTCCATTGCAATCATAGTTTCGGTTTGAAACCAAAAAATATGGAAAGAACGTATCAAAAACAATAAAGTACTAATTGGAAGATGTCAATATTTACAGAGTAATAGCAGAAATTTTAAAAAATGGTGAGCAGAGCTTGGTACTCATTTACATGATTAGCTAGCAACGAGCAAAGAGACAGAAGGAAAGAAATAGGTTCCGCACGTATGTGGTTTGGGCTTGCGTAAACATTCATGCACCACTGTGTGTCGCACAATTATCAGTGTTTACGCGGCTGCATCCACATAACACTTTTCTCGTCAGCCAGCTCTGCTGAATTTGATCTAGCTTAGCATGGGTTTAAATGAGACATTAAAGTGTCTATTAATTAAAAACAATGAAGAGGTGCATAATGCACATACATAAACCTTTACGATGCATATTCTTTGGTTTCAAGCCGAAACTAGGATTTCAATGTAAGGTGGTAGTATTGCGAGTACAACACCTCACCTTCGACAACAAATACGTCACATTTAAAAAATGTTCTAAATCCTTTTACAATTAAAATACTTGTGATTGTCAGCCATTACCTTAACATTATTTATTGCGCAGAGCGTGGTGGTAGTGTTGGTATTAAAATCGTATGAGTTAGTAAAATATTCAAAATGTAGAAGCTGTAAGCTAAACATCTTTTATATCATATCAATAATCAAACAACAGATTAATAAAAATTACAATGTAATATAACAATTTTAATAAGATCCGCCCCCTTTTTGATGTGGATTCTCGTGAAGAGAGGAGAGAGATAAACAACAAATATGTATATTCTTAATGATAACATATATGGAAGCTAGCACACAAACTTTCAGATTTGAACTTTGATCCATTGACATTGTACGCCTAGTTTAAAGAGACGTTTCAAATGACGTTAGTTCCTACAGCAAAATCTTGACATGCACAACAGTCATAAATTCTATACAAAACTCTCAATTTAAGAGCAGAGGGAAAATCGTCACATGAAAAATTATTATTCTGGAAATATTCGCTCAAATGCAACAGCAACAGCACTTATATCGGATTACGAGGAACGTGTGTATCAGAGTTACGTCCACATTTTGTATAATATCATGGGAAACTTCACATTTTTCATAGAAACAAAATGAAATAATTTAGAGTGCACTTGCGGTAGTATTGTCACGGTTGAAGCGCCACATAAACCATTTCCATTTTATTCAGAATGGAGATATGCATATTGTAATGGAAATGCTACTTACTTCCACTTTATGCTAGTTATGGACCTTTCCATGTCAAATCTAAAATTTGTCGTATGCGGTGAGCGGGGAAGTCTTCCATTTCCGCTAGAGTCAATATACAATGCGTATGATGGATACGTTTGCCTAGTACTTCGTGCATTTATTATCGTCCTTTGTTTCATTATGTTTCACCTTTCAGAGCAAAAGTTTCAAAACATATTGTATCGCGGAGGGCATCATCTCTGCTCATCATGTGTCACTACTCAAGGTATTTCTGGAGCAAGGAGATCCATTTTTAACCAAAATAATAAACAATACAATAATGAGGTGGCTGGTTGCTACAATCATGTTAGCGGGGATTGTATTGAGTAACGGTTATAAAAACACAAATGTATACAATATGATAGCATCATGGAACCCATGGCTTTATGAAAAATTGAGTGAACTTTACTACACAATTTACTCAAGAAGTTTTCAAATACTCTACCATGACAGGGTGTACGACAACAATCTCACGTACGATTTGAAGCCAAAGCATGTAGTTCATCTTTCAAAGCCTTACGTTTATTTTGGCGAAATTATGTCAGAAATACATTTTCATCACCATCGGACAAACAAAAGGAATTTAAGCAACAAAACTCAGTCAGGCAACTTGATCCTGCATCCATCGAGCTATTTGTGAAGCCCTTTAAGTCCGGTCATTATATAAATAAGACCCAAATTGAAACAAATGAGTTTGATGAACTGGCAATATTTTATAAACAAGATGAAGAAATACTGTTTGATGATTTCAAAAATTGCAACAAAGTGGCTGTTGTACTGCCGCAATTAGTTTGCTACAAGTTTAAGCGGGATATGATCAAGGACAAGGCAACGGGGTTAATAATTCACATTAGTGAGAACCATTTTACTTCATTGTTTATGGTGCTAAATTTAATTATGTATGTGAATCATGCCACAATTAGGCGTATGTGGGGTATGAGGGAGTCAGGCATCGTTGCATGGTGGCCAAAATACCTAAGTAACAGTAAATCATGGTATCATTCCTTTGTAATCATTCAAAAGCCTGTGAGCATGTCCGGAAACATCGTGGTATAATTTTCTATTTGGTTTACAGGACTCATGGTAGGGCTGGTGATGTTCTTGTGTGAAATATACAAATATATTTGGAGATTTACACGCTGGTTAGTAGCTGCCACTACACACGTTCTAATGCAGTTGGTAATAAAAATCCAAGGTGTTGTTGGTTTCGTTAAGAATCTTCTCGTGAAATATAAGTTGGGAGTAATTTTGATGGGAGCAGAAACCGTTAAAACAGTGAAAAAAACATAAACGTATCTAGTTACTTATGTAAAGCGCTTGCTCTTCAAACGCTAGCTATTAATCGTGTCACTAATTCATTGAAACGCTAATACATTTAAATACAAACCAGTAACCTCCGCCGACAACATGACGGCGATATAGTAGCAAGCATGTTTTAGTCCAAATTTAAAATGTATAATAGAAAAACTCAATTTGCGTTAAGTGTTCACATGACACACACTACATGTACTGAAAGTACATTTTGGTAGAAGCACAATCTACAATATGTTACTAATATGATTAGGCGATTAAAAATATATTTATGAACTTTGCAACAGTGCTTTCATCTAGGCCTTAAAAGTTCTGATAGTTATCTAAAAAAATCATCACAAACAAAAACAATGAATTTGCTTAAAAGTTTATGGTGCAATATTGACAATGTTAAACAGAATTTTGTTAGTCAAGCAATAAAAGTGTTCCATGTTTCAGTATGACTGTGAGTGTAGAACATGTTTGATACATGCATAACTGAGGGGTCGACACAGGTCCGACGCGCTTTTGACCATTACAAATCATTAGACTGTAAAATTTTATTCACTAAAAATGTGAAAATATGCACACATTTATGCACTAGAAATGACCAAAAATGCAAGAAAATATGCAAAAATAAAATCGGCTTTTCTTGTAAAATGTACAATATATAATCAAAAAATCGATAAAACACACCAGCTCAGTCAATGGTACTCACATAAAGTACTCCTAAAGACAAACAACGTGATATTCAAGGTTCGTCGTAGTTAAGCTTTGTCTTGTAGATAATAAATTATTTTAAATTAATAAGTTATTACTATAAGTTAGTAATAAGTTATGTTATTACTAATAACAAAGCTTTCTCTATATTAAAACTTCGTTCAACTTCCACAATAGTCCAAGGGTAATATTTTTAATATGTAATTGCAGGTGTGCTTAAACCAACAGGTATTGTATAGTTTTCACTCAGATTTGCAGCAGTTTTGTGCATCTCATAGTCTGAGTTATTTTGCAGAACAGAGTGTAACGTTTTCTGAATCACTCTTCCGTTCTTAATTGATTATGGCTGTATTGCTTTGTGTTTTGTACTCTGATATTAGGTTTATTACTTCCACTACAGTAATAGCTTGAGATTCCAGCTTAACGGTTGCACCTGGTGAAAATTTACAATGACAGTACCGCGTCTCTGCAGTCTTCTGTCCTTAATGTTTTAACATAAAAAGCTAATTTATGCAAATACACTATTATTTAGGCCTGCATATGCGTTTATGCATACAAACGCTAAAATATGCAAAATTTGCAAAAATAAGTGCCTCTCAAGCTACTTATTTTGGTGTGATATGGATGCATACTTAAGCTTACGCAAATAAATGCAATATATGCAAAATATGCAAAAACATAAAATTTTACAGTATACTAATCATAAATGAACGAAGAAGATTACTTGACGGTTCTTACTTGCACTGTAATTGTGGAAGGGAATGTACATATCAGGGATTCGTTAGGTGATCTTTGTCGTCCATTCGGGAATCAGGATGATCAGAGAAGCGTTAGTTTCAACTTTCAATTTTCATTTGATGTCTTCACGCAGTAAGGAAATAAAAGTTGAAATCTGAAACTGATGAATCACGCCTGCTTAAAAAAGTACCAACTTCCATACCCTCTGTTTGACAAAATTATTCTCAAACAGAGAAAACAGTAAAGTGAAATAGTTATATCGTTGCTGAATTCAGGTTACATGGATATGGTGAGAGGCATAATGAAGATTTTGATTGGTTTCTAGTAGGATGGATCGAACAAAATTATAATAGCTTTAAAAAACAATCATTACTAGACATATCTACATAGTATATGAGAACATTTTAACATTCAACTTGAAAGCAGCTATTGTAACTAAAGTGTATATTGATTTTTTTGTTTTCAAAGTTATTATACCATTCACAAATGTTATATATCTACACATCTTTTAAACCAGCAGCAACAGAAACATACAGTGGCACGGTACTTCTGAATTATAATGTTTGCAGTAGTTATACAACTCCAAATACGTGTTTATTCCAACTTTACTTTAGATTCCCTTGTCCATAGGCTAGCATAGCACAGTAATAAACACGGTTTTTAGCATTCTCACCGTGCGATTTGTCTAAGCGATCAATACATTTTTCCCATTTAACACGTCGAGTTTCCACAAATATCGAGCCAAATAATAATAATAATCTTGAACCTTCTATTTTGTTTTGGGTTGGACATAAAAAAACATCAAGAATATATGTTCAAAATTTAAAAAAAAATATCCATAGCTAATTTAGGCTCATCATTGATACCATCTTAAAGAAAATATAAGACAACAACATTTATACGGCGGCTCTTGCTCCTTACTTTGTTAAAGTTGAAATTTCTAAACGTTCACACTGTTCCAACTTCAAATATTTCATCGAAATTAAAGAAACATGATTTCCACCTTAAAATTTCCTGTCATAATTTTACTAATTGTTGAACTTGGAGAACACACCTCCTTCACTGACATGCCCGTGTACAGAACTAAAAGTCTTTTTCTTTATGCTGGTTACATGAACAAATTTCCAAATCAAACATATATCGACGCAGCCCTCAGGAAATATCCAGATTACCGTAATTTGCACCACCAGCCTGAAGATTATGAAGTTCATCTATTTTATTATAACCAGATTGCCGTTGCAATGAACGCAACTTTGCGACCAGGTCAAAATCTCTCCGACATTCTTGCTACTGCAGCAAATGCAACTTATAACTCTTTTGTTCCCGTACACATGAGTAATATAGATAGTGCAGAAATAGTCAACTTCACCCTGTGGAAAAATCCGGGAGGAATCAAGCATAAACTGCTTCTATCTGTGCACGCCATGAATCCCGTTCCGATGAATTTTATTCACTGTGAAGTTCCCAAAAAATATCGGGATCCAATATGGGCATTCTTAAAAACATTTGTCAAACCTCTGGACACTTCTATTTGGGCCGGTTTGTTGGTTTGTTCTGTTTTGACCGTCATTATTGTTAACTTGACAATTACCCAAGGTCCGGGACATCTGTGGAAAACGACGTTTGACAAGATGACGCAGCACATGTTTTCTATCATTCTGTCATCTGTAATTATGGGCACGGTGGCTCTGCCGGAAAATGTTGACATGACCACAAACTTGGCGGCTCCTCTGCCAGATGCACAAAAGGAAACGGTTCAAGACCTGCTGGCTGCTAATGTCTCAGTTGTATACGAATGGCAAGATTGGTTGGACTGGGATAGGGAGAGTGCCATAGGCAGGAATTTCACAGAGATGGTGAACCTTTTAAAAGCGGCGTACGTTTGGGAGAATTACAAGCCAGAGGTCTTCTTTGGCATCAACACGGCCTTCTTTGATTGGTGGGAGAGAATATTACGTCTTCAGATGTCAGCAAAGAAGGCTATAGAAAATGGTATACGTACCAAAAATTATGGAACACGAATAACTTACACGCGCTCCAGGCGGCGCTTCCGGTTGACAGAATGCTACGTTGGAAAGGAGCTGTGGGTGGACAACGAGTGGTATTATGCATTTGTGTCTCCTGGGGATGATGAAGCTTATACGGTTTTTCGTAGATTTTTCGAAGCTGGAATCTATGAACGGTGGAAAATCGAAATGTCAGCCCAATTTACGTTTGAGAGGGTACAAGATAGAGGGCGAGCAGTTTCCAAAATCAAAGTGATTGAATTGTCTGCAGGGGAAGTGAGTCCGATGGAGCTTAATGCTCAAATGGGGTGTACCTTTGCGCTGTGTGGGTTATTGTTGTTGGTGGCATTGTTCGCGTTCGTCTGGGAGGTCAAAGGGGCAAAATGGGGATGTCGGGTGTGTCTGTCAAAAAGGGTTTCGTGGTGTTGCCTCACGAGCCACGTTGATGATACACAGATTATTCAGGTTGCGTCACAATATTAAAAAATGAAATCTAAAGTGTATAATTTATAAATTTAATTATCATTGCAATAGTTAGTTGGCTAGTAAGCATCATAGAAGTAGCATCTGGAGGGAAGGACGGGAGTTTTAGTAAAATATAAAAGTTTTGGATAAATTAGGTCGCTGTCTGTCCCTTCAGTCATATTCATTTTCCCATGTTAAACTCCTTAGGAAAAATGAAAAACAAAAATTAAAACGACAAAACTGCTCATTGAGTCCAATAGCTTATCATGGAACCCCATCATGAGAAAACAAGTGACATACGTGATTATTAGGCGGTTCTGAGAATAACTGATTTTGGTATCCCCTTGTTAGTGGGAGTGTACATTTGTTTGTTCTATCGCGGTTGCTGTGTCTTTACCAGTTTGACGTTGGTGAAGAGAGACAGTAAGTACTAGAAAACCTTGTTTGCACAATGGTTTGAATATATTAAATGACGCAACAACGAGCATGGGTAGAAACATTGTAATATTTTTTATTATTGGTTACGGGTTTCGCATTTTCTAGCACGGTAATGATTGCTAAATGCACCCATCAAAAATGGAATATAATGGTGTTTAAAAACTACAACTGCTCTAACGGCGTTTTGAAGATTACTACGAATTTATTTCAGAATGTGAAAATGTCTTAATTTTGCGGAATGTCTTAATATTAGCGTAACGTTAATTACTGGTAGCAACAAATTTATTTGTGCTGCCCCCTTTTTTGACAGATTCCAACATGTTAGAAATACTTATTTATACGTTTGGGTATAAGTTGCTAATTATTACATTTAAAAGAGCTTATTTATTGTGAAAGAATGAAAGCGAGGATTATCTTATATCTTCTTGTGTTTGCAATATTGTGCTCAAAGCTTGACAGATTGCTCAATGTAGATGTGTGAGATATGTACAATAATGTATATTAATTATATACGTGTTATCAGAAAAAGTAAAACGGAACAGAAATTACCTAAACATGCCTTTATTTACTAACCATTTGCAGGGATAAACATCTCGTGTTTCTCGCGTTCACGTGCTTTTACGAACTTTCAAATATCTAGGCTGTCGTTGTAAATTACAGATCGAAATTCTAAATGTGAGAGTGGAGAGCTAACAATTATGCCCGACCAGAAGACTACACTGTGCGTACTTCAGTGTTTACGATATCGCGTTTGACATTACGATCTCCAATGCGACTCCATTGTCACTTTTACGCATTTTTCTATAATTAATCAACACATGGGAATAGACAAAATGCTATGCCAACCATTATAAGGTGCCCTGATCGTGTATCGCTGGACACCATGTTTCGCCAAGGTTATGTTACATAATAGCCGAATC
>JAHZNE010007782.1:0-20250 GCA_027744055.1 Callyntrura sp. NNG-2020 | reverse complement strand
GACAGACAGACAGACAGACGGACAGACAGACACACAGACAGACAGACAGACAGACACACAGACAGACAAACATACTGATCGCATAAACTACTTTAGCATTAAAATGCTCTTCGTAGTTAATAATAATAGTAACAATCTTCTGTTGAAATTAGATATAAATTTCCGCCTAAATTTCAATCCAATTTAGAGAGTACTTTCCTTTTGGCAATTTACATACGTCCTTCCACAGAAAGCCCCTGGTTTTCAATCGAAAGTCCGCAAACTATTACTAATATATACCTCATGTGTGTGTGTTTGTGTTACCAGGTCGGAGTTAGCTAAACGAGCTATAAAAAACAAACCACTTTTAGCTGAAAATTCAGCTCCCTTTCTCTTCCAGAATAAAATGCAGGTAGTTAAAAATGCCCAGAGTTAACAGTGGCAAATTGCTTAAGGTAGCTCTATAGTAAACAGAGGTAATAACACCCCTGAAATTACCTTCTAGTTGCGTAAATAACAACTTGTGTTGTTGTGCTTCTTGTTGCTAATACCACTCACTCTTTGCTACCGACAAGTTTATAGTTGGTGATACGCCGTGTGTGCATGTGAGTGTGTGTAAATATTTAAATCTGAATGCGGACTTAATTTAGCGCATTTTAACGCTCACTCTTTGTTAGTAGCCTCATCCGGCCAACAACCGTAACTACGAAACAAGTCACTTCATTCAATCGATTCATTGCATTTTTCAATTATATTAAGTATACGTAATATTCTCCTCTCGTCGAAAAGGATCGCGTAGTTATGCGGGTCTCCCTGTCGTTCCACTATTTACTACTACCACCACCACCAGTGAACCAACTTTTTCTACTTTTGTTCTTCGTCAAAAATGTAGGTAAGTGGCATACGATGACAACAACAATGAGGAGGATGACGATGCTGAAGATGTGCTCATACTATTAGTACCACTACCACTACCTCATTCGTTGCGATGCTGCTTGTTTGCTGCTTCTGATAAAAATGCAGAAATTGTCCAACTTTATTTGTGCCGGGACCATTCTTGATGCAAACAAGCCAGCATAATGCAGACTTGTCGTAGTAGCAGTAGTAAATAAGCAAACAAATAACAAATTGCCAACCTCTAATATTTAAACCCGTAGAAGAGAGTGTTTGCATATTTTATCAAGCAGCAGCAGCAACAGCAATCATTTCAAGCGTATAATACCTGCGTATAAATATATTAGACGTTTATTCCACCAAACAATTTCTGTTTTTGCTTTCTTGACTAAAAGATGATGGATGAATGAGGCACAATGCAACCCCAACCAAATCAACTTCGCTCTCTCACACTCACAGTCAAGTCGTCACTGTCAGAGGGTTAGAAAATGCAAGTTAAAATAAAGTTAACAATGTGGTTCTTTTCTATCAATCCTCCTCGCATCAAAATCAAAACCAAGACGTAAAACCACTTGTTATTAGAAGGCTGTAGGTCTCTGGCGTTTTTAAAATGACTTTGTTTCATTTCACTTGCTATGATTATTAATGTTATTATTATTATTATTGTTGTTGTTATTATAACCATTAGAATTATTATTGCTATTTTGTATTATCACCGTCTTCGCTGGCGCTGGCAGTAGATTAAGGGATGCCTTGCAGCAGCAACGTCGACGTAAGAAGAGGAGACGAAGAAGAAGCAACATTATTATCTTGTACGCTAAACACACGTTCAAGTTGAAAGATGAGGTCACCGGTCACCTGCAACTCCATTTCACCTGTCCTCTTCGTATACCTCCGTACATGTTGGTTGTACAACCATAACCCTCTCTATTACATCCTGCCCTGCGTGTTACATGCTGCTTTTTTCTGCCTGATTAAAACCTCTTTTTAAACCTCTCTCGCTCTCGCTCTCTCTCTCTGTATTGCATACATTCACAATTTCTCAATCACACACGGATTTATAATAATAATAATATTTGTACTCTTCACTCTGTATGATGTTTTAACTCTATCCATCCTTTCACAAACTTTGTATACAGGCCTGCATACACACTAGAAGCGACTCCCAATGACCATTTTTTACTTACCCTACCAATCACACATCCTTTGGCAAAATTTCATAGATTATTTTCTATACCTATTCCAACTTTTTCTTGTTGCTTGCAAGCAGTTTTTTTATCTCTCTGAGCTTACAAATACTTTTATTATGTACCTTCTGTCTTTGTTATTGCTTACAACAACCGACCAAAAGGTAAGCTTTTGCTTAACTGTCCATGTACAACCATAAAATGTGAAGATGATCATGACGATAATAATGATGGTCAAAGCAATAATACAAAAGAGCAAAAATAAAGTAAACTTTTGTAAAACTCTTTGACATGAGTAGTCCTCCATTTAATGCTTGTCATATAAATATGTACACAGTACACACACATGATGATAATAAATGATTAGAAAGATTTTTATGGTTTATAGAAGGACTAGCACGCTTTGACACTGTTGACCATCCAGCAGGGGTTTATTTTCTTCCTCTTTTGTACAGGAAAAATTTAGAGATGTTAAATCAAGAAATTGCCATGGCAATTTCATTGATGTTTCGAAATTTGACACTACTAGGCGCCGATAATACATAAAATAAAATGATGCACCCTCTCCCATACCAAAGGTTGAAAGTATATTTATTTCAGAGGCAGTATTGAATGGTTTTAAACGCTACACATGTTGGTAGGTAGTGCTTCCTCTTATCGAAATCAATGCGAGTCAAGTTCAGCACGGTTTTTTACACACTTGACTGACAACGAGATTTGACGATACCCATCCTCACCATCATCATCATCGCCGTCTTCACAATTTTGAGAAAATCCTCATCCTTCGTTGTTATCGTTTAAGATGAAATCCTCTTTTATGTTACACTTCATGTTTTGAATGATGACTGACTGACCATTTTCTTCACAGTACAAAGTGCAAACAAATATAATGCCTGCGTGGCTGTTGTTGCTACACAGGTAAATAGAATGGAACATCCCATTGTACAAGATCAATACAAAATGTGATCAACAAGGGAAAAGCCAAAAAAGTTAACTTTTACACGGATACATACATAGGAAATTAGCATTTTTTGGATATTGTGTATCATCATCGTCGTCATCATTATCATCATCATCGGCAGCATCTTAGGCTCCTCGCCGCATGCAGATTATACGCTTAAGAAACTCGCTTTTTAAAAGTGAAGCTTGACTCCTCTTGTGTGAGTGTGTGTGTGTGTGTATTGAAACAAATAACACCACAGGCAAAAAGGTAGAAAATCCTTTCCTTCTCTGTAGTTCATCGCATCATCCTCGTCTTTTTTACAGGTTGGATTGATAATAATAATTGTTTCGCGATGTGATGACGATGATGATGATGATGATGATGCTGATTGTGATGCACCCTGTTCTGCAACATTTTTTGTTGACGTTGTTGTTATTATTGTGGCTGCTTTGGCGTGCTTAATACACGCTGCGTCGTCATTGATGCTGAAAATGATGATGACGACGGTGATGATGATGATGATGATAATGCTGCTGCTGCTGCTCGGTGATGAAGAGGATGACCAACAAACAACTTTAACTGACCAAAAACTCAACCAAAATGAAAATGAATCCTCTACAAGAAAATAGATACGGTTGTGATGGCTGATGTCTGTGTGTGTGTGTTCAGCAAAAAAGTGATACAAGAGAATGCCCATTTACCCATTCACTTGCAGTCACACTATCGCCGCCGTGATTTAAGATTGCACACACACAGGAGATTGGTAAATCTTTTTAGTAAATTTCCTTTCCTGATCAACTTCTCTGCAGAGTGCAGGTTGATCGTCGCGTTTTCGTCGTTGTCGAAAAAGGAAAAAGGACAGGGTGCTGTGTGTGATGTGGGGATATTTGCCGAATGTAACGTGAAGACACGCACACACAGACACACATGTAAAAAAATCTTTTCATTAAAGTGGTGGTTTAGTGATCCTGCGAAGACTACTAGAAGCCGTAGTGATGGTGGTTAAGTTGGCCGAGTCAGTAGTAGTAGCGTTAGTGGTGGTGCGGCGTGGATAATAATGTAGGGGGATATAGGTAGTACTTATATCATTATTATCATTAAAATTGGGCTTGGTTTCATTTTTCAAGAGAGTGTCGATATAATGCTGCTGAGGGGCAGCTGCAAGTGAGACGTTTTTTTGGAAGTTTCTTTCTAAAAAAGGACACCCGACAAACACGGGGAAAAGCTGTGTGGGCTGGGGTGGTGGCGAGGATGATCTGAGGAGGTTGCTGCTCTTTTTTGCAAATTTGTCCAGATGCACCGCTCGTGTAAACTGGTGTAACGTGTTGTGCATCAGATCAGTGTACTTTCCTTTTCAGTATTCTTGTAAGAGTTAATTAGTGAGGGAGATTGTTTCTCGATCAGGAAGCCTTTTATTGAAAATTTGCCAACAAAATGAATAATAATAACAAGATGATGGAGCCACAGCGCAGATTGCATACGGGGTAGGGTGTTACTTGTTACGTGTTTGGGAAAAAACGTGAAAAAATTAGTGCGACGAATACTTTAATGTGATTACATAAGTTAGATGCTTATTGGGATTTATTTTTGTGTGTGGTAATTATAGCATTCCGATTGCAAAGGTGAACAACAAGACAGTGGACACCGTGGCGTATAGTGTCCGCAGACCGGCACTGGTGGTGCGTGGAGCGTCAAAGAAATATGGATCCCAGCTTGTGCTTCATAATCTCAACATGTTCGCCAAAGAGGGAACAATGTTAGTTCAATTTGTCTTGTCTTTGTGTTCTGGGGTGTTTGTGTGAATTTGAAGATTATTTGATGATGTTAACATCCTGTGAGGTGTTTTTTGCATATACGTAACTGCTTATTCTTTTCTGTCGATCGTGTCGAACGTGACTACTATTGGCATTAGCGTGGTGTATTGTGCTAGGTCGTTACTGTTTGTAGTGACGTTACGTGGGTCGTTTTTTTTACCCTGAAGGGTTATATTTTTGAACGTTGCAGATACGCCTTGATTGGGTCAGGATGCAGTGGGAAAAGCACAATTTTGCAGTGCATTGCAGGTCTAAAACGGTTCACGAAAGGGGAAATTCTTGTGTTTGGGGCCAAGCCGGGGGCAAATGCTTCTGGGATTCCGGGGAGAAGAATAGGATATTTGCCGCAGGTAAATACGTTACGGTTAAGGGAAGAGGTAAATTGCGGTCAGAGTTACGGAATGTTATGTTGAATCTCTTGTTTAAAATGAAACAAAGGAATTGGGGCTGCATACCGAGTTTACAATCACCGAAGCGCTGCAGTACTACGGGCGTATGTATGGCATGAGCCTGGATAAAATCAAAGAAAGGCTGGAATCGCTGGCAAATATTTTGAGTTTGCAAAATTGTAACGAACGATTGTCCAGCTTGAGGTAACAAAACAAGTCATAATAAAACTACAATGACAAGGGAGACAATCGATTTATGAAACAATTCTATTTTTCAAAATAGTCGAAGTGAACAAAAACGAGCTTCCATTGCTTGTACCCTTTTGCACGAACCAGAAATGATTATTTTGGATCAAGCTACTCAGGGGTTGGATCCCTTGTTTAAAAGAGGGTAAGTATGACAGTCTAATATGTGCTATTTCTGCAACAAATTACACGTAATTAAGTTGCTATATATTTTTATGCGGGTAGACTATGGACACATCTAAGCAAACTTGTGTCTGACGGAAGAACATCAGTGATTTTGGCGTCAACGAATATTGAAGAAGCTCGACAGGCGCACAGAGTAGGTCATTTTTTGTATCTGAAAAAAAAACGACTTAAATGGTCGCTATAGAGAAAGCAAGTGATAATTTTTAAAATGTCGCTTTAAGGTGGGGGCCCTTCGTGGTGGGCGCCTTATTCTAGAAGACTCTCCTATCGCCCTCCTTCAACGTCACAACTCGCCTCTTTTAGAAGACGTGATTGCCCGAATCTGCTACAAAGAAACAGCAAAGGCAAACGCGGAAAAGAAAGAGACGGAGAAGAAAGGCAAAGGGAAAAATGGGATTGAGGAAGTGGTTCTCGTTGAGGACTGGAGTGCTTACGGAATGCCCAACGGACTCCCTCCCGTGACTGAAACGGACGTCAAGAGTATCTCGTACAGTGAGTGGATGGACCAAGTTTCTCACGAGGAGGACAACTTGGCCACGAAAAAAGCGAAACCGTTGAAGAAGCGAGAAATTGAAAATCTTCCTTCATACCCGAACCCCTCACGATTGGGAAATCGTTTACGGGCTTTGCTCATCAAACAGTTGAAATTAACCGTTAGAAATTTCAGGTAAGACCTTATCCCCAAACAATATAGAATATGACAAGCGGACATCTTAATCTGTGGAATTTTTATTTCCATTTTTCCTGGTTTCTTCACAGCCAAATTTTGTTACGATTTTTGCTCACCGCCTTTCTCATCTCCCTCTTTTGTGTGGCATTGGGACCCGATCCTAAAAATGTCCGAATGGGTCTTGTAGACTATGATTCCGGCTCGACAAACATAACTGCAGACTGTTTGGAGGAGGAAGATATGTCGTTTGGTTGCAAACCGGAAAAAATGAGTTGTCGATTTTTAAGAACAATACGGAACGATTTAATAACTTGGGTATGTTCAACGATAGTATTTTTTTAAATAGTAGCTTCATATAATTGTGTACAACTAGATAATAATTATGCAATGGTTTAGACAATACTAAATGACGCTGATGATGCAGAAGAAGCACTGAAGCGTGGGTCTATCGCTGGCTACTTGGAATTTACTCCCTTGTTTAGCAATGAAGTATTCAACAAAGTAGTAAATAACGGAAATAGTGACGATGATTCTATAACCGAAAGCTTCGATAATACCAGCAGTCTTGTGGTACATTTGGATTCGTCAGGTAGTTATCACCCACGTTACTTCAAAACACATTCATTCCATTCTAGCGTCATTCTTATTCAAAAGCATTTGTATTTCACAATGAGGATTTGGTGTTCTTTTATATTCAAGACACAATCATATCAACGCTTCTGAGGAAAGAGCTGATAGACAAGTACAAAGCGTTTGAAGATGACATTGCCAGTGATTGTGACGGACTAGAGAGAAGCACGGTCGCCACAACAGCTGAATTCGAGTTGAATTCGACAGTGATGAAAATGGTAAATAAAAAATCCCGATCCCGACAAATTACCATGATGCTAAATTCCCTATTTTGAAAATGTTTTCTTTAACAAACAGGAAGGATCTCCACTAAACGGAAATTTTGAACATGTTGGATTCCATTCAAAATTTGTACTTCCTGCCATTTCCATAGTGTATGCAGCAATTAAATATTTAATATTTTAATGGCAATATATTTTAATTATTTATAAGTGATGTTTTATGTTTGCTGGCATAGGATCATATTTTTAATGACCAGTGCCACTAGTGGACTGTCCTTTCACAGGGAACTCCGACGGGGCATTTTGACACGATCTTTTTGTGCCGGAGTGAGTACCCTGGAGGTGCTCATTTTCCACTGGATAATTGAGCTTATTCTTATGATGGTCCATGTTGCCTTGGTCTTGGTCATTCCGATATTTGCTTTCAATATAGTTCCAATGAACGGTTTTTGGCCGTGGCCTATCCTTCTGTATGGCATTACAGGAGTTGCAGGCCTTACCTTGAGTAAGTACTCATTGATTCAACTCCACCTCCTTAAAATCTAAAACGGACATAGCTATAGTAACGGTGGGGACATGTCCTCCCCCTGGATTTGGAGATTTAACATTAAGGGATAGGGAGGGGGATGGGTCATAATGTATTACAGGATAGGAATATCCCCCCTCGTCCCCCCTGTTACTTTAGCCCTGCAAACGGATAACAATTTGTTAACTTTTATTTTGTATTTTTTAAAGGTTTCTTGACAGCCACCTTGTCTCCGAAAAGTAACATGCTTATCTTGAGCATGGCGTTGGTTTATCTCGTTCCCAATTTACTATTTTCAGGTATTAAGAATTGACTTGCCAAATTCTTCCTTAAAAGCCTACATAGCTTATCAGTCAAAAATATTTTCATTAAAAATTGTTTTGTCCAAAAGGTGTCCTTTGGCCAGTTCAAGCCCTTATCCTTCCCCTACAGTGGATATCTTATTTCCTTCCCGTGTCCCTAGCCTCGCAGTCTGCGCGTTACATGATCATTGGAGGATGGGACATTACAGTTTCCAAAGTTTGGCAAGGTTTCGTTGCCATTTCCTCCTGGACCGTGGCTCATTGGCTAATTATGATGCTAGTCATTCTCTGCAGACATTTAATGAGATAACGGTGAATAGCTAAGTATCTACATAATAATAAACAGCTACGTAGGTTATTGTGTACATTCATGCATTTTTTGAGTTTCCTCAGAAAAAATGTAACATTTATATTTTTCAGAGGAAAGGTTAAAAAAAACCGTGCTCTTATATTGTGCCATTCCATGTATTTTCCAATGTTTTACATAGTATTAAATTAATTTATAGTTATAGTTGTCGTTATATGTTAATAGTAGTATAGCAATCATTATTTTCAACCGTGTACTTTACGACTTAAAAATATCTTTAAAAATGTAATGATTATTTGATTAGTCGTTTTTTTACTGTTAACTATTATTTTCATTGATTTCTAATTAAGGAATTTCGCCGAAAAACGCATTTATTTCTGTTGAGAATGGACTGTAGATGAGAGCTATTAATATATAGTTTGCGAATATTTTGTACATTTCTGTAATTTTATAAGAATTTTCAAGTTTCATATCCTTTGTACGTGTAGACATTATTAGGTATTTTTCTGCTAAATATAATAAGCGTGTAATTAAATGGCTATCATTATTTCATCTCTTCTGCTTAATTTAATCTTCTGCTTAATCAGTTTAATTTAGCTGCTCTTGTATTTTTTGTTGACATCAATTATCATCCAATGAAAAGATTTTTAAAAATACACTACATGTTGGCATGTTTTTAGAGTTTGATGGCCAAAATGATTGTATTTCCATGCGAAGTTGTAAATGTAAGTAAATTCAAACGAACCGTTTCGGTCTGCATACTTCATGCTAACGTGTATAGTTTCAGTTAACGCTGTCGCAAGGTCGCAATCGCAAGCTGCACTTGCGTCGGGATTCCCGACTCAGGAGTAAAAACAAGGAGAGGTGAGAGGTAACAGCAACATTATGTCGGTATCACAGCAACAAATACAACTTTAATAATATGAACAATCATTCCACCAAATATGCCCACTTATTTTAATAGGCATAAAATCGCAATGTAAAACGTTCGAAGAAAACATGATTATTTCTATTTTGATAATAATTCTATTTATGTGTAGTTTGTTTTCCATTGTTTGACGACTACCAAAAGTAAAAGCTGTGATGGACAACTGATATCCACGATTTCACGATTATTGTTCAGTGTGAATTTCGGTTCCATTAGTCCTCAATTTAAACCGTTGCAAGGACGTCCTTCACATCGACAATAGCATATACTAAATAGAAATAGCATATGTGGATTGTTGCTCTCTTTCTCGTCAAAAATAGCTCGTTTAAAATGGTCAAAGAGATGTATGGTACTGTACTGAATTTCTGCTAAAAACAACTAATGCATATGCACGAGCTTGTTATCTTCTCATGTGAATATGCTCGCTATCATAGCATTTGAAGAGCTTATACCAAATGGAAAAATTATGAATCCTTTTTTGACAAAAAATGAGCTTGTTCAGTGTAGTCGCGAAAGGAAAGGCAAGTTAGTAGTGACAGTGATTAAATGACATTTTACAACTATAAAGTTGGGCTTATGCAGAGTCTAGGGCAGGCTTTAACAGAGACTCAGGGACAGGGTATAGATTTAGGCAAAAAATATGTCCTAAGTTTGAGTGGAATGAGTTCTGATACGATTCCATACTTCGGGATGAAAATGAAAATTCTCAAAAAATTATCTTAAATTGAACTAGGTGGAATTTCTTAAAACCGAACTCCCAAATATTGGTTTAAGCTCTAGTTTACGTTTAGGTTACTGGAATACGTTTGCAAATTATAAAGTGCTACTGTCACTGTGAATTGCTTACTGTGACTGTTCAACAAAAGTCTGCATTTTGTATGTTCGAGTATAATAAATGCACAATCAAAGTTAACAAAGTTGTTTGTATGACCGTTTGTAAGCTGTTGGAATCTTCATTCATTAGTGTCATCTTGCTTTGGTAATTAAAGTAATTCTAATTTTTGGTTATTGTCGCAACTTTCATTAATAACAACGTTGTGGCAATACAGTATCCACCCTTTCAAAATATTTCTCTCGTTATCATGGTTATAATGATCATTTTCGAGCATGTAAGAGCCGATAACGTAATGATCTATACACATACTGGAATTTTTCAATTTTTTAACAAACTGCAACTCAATCCCATCTATCTAATGTAATACAACATGTCTTAAAAATTGTATTCAATTCCGCCTTAGCACAACGGATATGTGTCTAAAGGAAATAGGGCTAACGACTTGTAAGTAGTCTAGACTATCAAATACTATCAATCCCAATCCCACGCTGTGACAAACTTTAATACTACCTGATAAGTAAACATTTTCGTGCGTGCGTGCAATACGTCGTGCTAAATTGTTTGTCAAATGGAAAAATGCTTGGTGAAAACGAGCAATTTAGGTAGTTTAAATCCATTTAAAGAACCGCAAGTGCAAGCAACTAATTTTAGTAAGCGGCATACCTAGACATGTTTTCATTTAAAATCGAAGAACGAACCACATGTTAAATGGTGTAAATGAGTAAACGCCACGTGATATTAAATAGGACGTCGCCACAAACTGATACTGGTACGCACAACAACACGGCTAAAACATGGCGTGTGCCGTGTTACTTTTAATAGCATTTGATTTATCCTACTAAATAGTATGTAGGTATTTGTCACCCGCCCGAGTAATTGGAACTTTTGAAAATAACAGGTTAACATTAGAACTTGTCAGTACCGAAACAGGTTTCTGTCAAAATGTGCTCCCATTTATCAACCAAATTAAGAGTTACGTTCCTAACCACAATAAGTGTAACTCTGTTAACACCGGTCATAAGCCAGAGCCAGTCTCATTCTGCCCCGGCACTCACCCTTGCTCACAGGAAGTCACAAGGAATATACCCCATTTTGAGAAAAATTCTCGCCCTGCCTATTCACACAGATTGCGAGCTGTTGTACGTTACCAGTCCTACTGTAAACGACCTTGTCTCCCCTGATGACTTTAATATGTTACAGCTTAATCAGGCTTCCTCTGGACAGCGGACATTATCCTTGTACACCTCCAACTTGACGTATCCCCGACACGAAGATATTCACCGGCACGTGAATAACCACTGCGCCGTAGGCATTCTCTTCTTTACCGATTTCTACTCTCCGGAGCTGCTTCAATCTTGGCTGTTTTCTACTATAACTCCTCGGTATGCTCCCGTCATTCGAAAAGACCAAGACCACTTCATATTTCTTGCACCATAGCAATCTGTTGCTAAGGCGGCCTTACTCTCCCCACAATTTGGGGGGAAAATAAAGTATAAAATGGCTTTGTATCCAGTTGCCCCAGGAAATAAGGAAATAGCCTGTGAAACAGTGGATTTCTACGCAGGCCCTGGTGGTAGTCCCTCATTAAAAATTTTACAAACGTTTCCACCTATTAGGGAGACTACCCTGGAGGATCCCTCTTCATTAGACTTGTTCCCTGATATGACCAGCAAGTTTAACGGTCACACCTTTCGGATTACCGTGCCCAACGTGAAATGGAGGTTCGAAATATACTGGAAGGATGGATCATATCATCCTAAGCGAGGTTATTACAAGTGGTGGTTCGATGAAGCCCAGCGCAAGTTTAACTTTACTTACGTCATGTTTTGGAGCTCTTACGGGAGAGGTACGGGGAAGCCGTTACCAAACGGAACTTGGGTGGGAGCTGCGGGGGATGTCCTCTATGAGCGGGCAGACATTGCCGTCATTGTTGGGGAGACGTACAGTCGTCAGCCGTTTTTTGGGTTTAGTGCTGTATTATCCTACGAGTGGATAGTTTTTTCAACGCACAAACCATGGGCGACGTACTCCTCAAAAGCGATATTCTGGCCCTTCAGTCCTTTGCTGTGGGTCCTGTTTCTACTCTCTTTGTTTGTTATGACCTTCGGTTTAAAAATGGTGTCATGGTATAGTGCCGACCCGCAAAGCAACAGCACCAAGTGGTCATACGCCGAAACATTTGACTACATCTTCACCACTTTCGTGGAACAGGACCGGCTCGGTCCCCTGAAGACACACTCCGTTCGAGTGCTATCCGCATTTTGGCTACTTTTTGCCATGATCACGAGCACGGCTTACAGAGGAAAACTGGTTGCCTTGATTGCTTTCCCCATCTTTTCCTGGATCCCGATGACCTTTCGAGAGTTGGCCTTCTCAGACTTTAAAGTGGCACTGAATACGGTGGGAAAAGTGGGAGCGGCTTATAACGTGCTGAGTAGCTCTACTGATCCAGCTTTCCAGAGGATTTTTCAGAAGATGGAGATGATAGGGCAAGCGGAAGTTTGTTTATTTAAAGCTATGAAGGAAGACACTGCTTGTATAATTTGGGAGGGGATCATTCAATATGCTAACGCACGCAACTTGAGCGATAAGTTTGGTTATGTCCCTATGGTTCAATCAAAGGAAATTGCCGTGTTCATCAGGGATGGCTTTGTACGTTGAATCATTTATGATGTCTTGTTTTATTTGCAATTTTACAATTATTCTCCTTTTTTTCCAGACGTATGAACGCCGAGCCATTTTTACTAGCCACATGGACCGCACGATAGAAGCCGCATATCAAATGGGCTTAGCACATAAATGGCTCGATTTGGATAAGGCATTCATTTGGAAGGAAAGGAAGCAGTGGGAAAGAGACAACAACATATCAGCCGTCTCCTTCGAGCGATACGAAGGTCCTCAAAAACTGGTAATGTCGCAGTTTTCGGGACTCTTTTTGCTGAGCATGGGAGGACTTTTCTTGGCATCTGTGCAATTTATGGTGGAACTGTGGCAACAAGGACATATTGGACAACAGGGAATACGGGGGGAATTGAACCTCAAAAAGAGTAACCTTAACGAGGAAGGAAATGTTATTGTGGTTACCAGGCATAGGTAAAGGGGTACAAAAACTTGCAATTAAAGGTACTGTTTATGGTTTATAATTTAAATGTAGGCGAGGGATTGAATTGTATGGCATTGTTTTCCTTGTTTTTTTTGGGAAATTCTAAAGAAAATATACATAGGGCATACCATTGCTGCTTGTGTGAAAATATTTAGATTAATTTTAATAGAGTAAAAATGGACGGTGTAAATTGCACCTTTTGCACTTTTCTACTGACAACGCAAAACGGTTTATCTTCTTCAATAATTCATACCCATACTGCATTTGCATACATACATACTGTCATAATGTGACGTTTTCTGTTTCACAGTAAGCACATGACATGTACTATGTACTCCACACGCGTCAGGAGTTCCTACAGACAGAAGGAAAGGGAAACTCAGGCCGAAATTTTCTGTAAATAATGGCCTATAATTAATGTGAATGTACAAGTTGCTTCTAAAATTGTAGCACCGAAGAAAAGTATATCAATTATGGTATCATCATTGGTGAAATATTCCGTTGGAATATTTAAAGTTGGAGTAAGTACCATTACAGTTGTTTTGACTGTAATTTCATATAAACTCAAGTTCAAATTACAAACAAGTGCTTCTTAACTACGCAATACTTTGGAAAAAATTGGCCAATCTAAATTGTGTAATTGTGTCCTTCATAAGGAATGAGAATAATATACCCAACCCAACTAACCCAAACCCCGCGTATTATTTAACAAAAACGTCTTTGTATGAAAATGACACCTAATCCCACTATTATTACAATTGACCGATAGAATTATCCTTTGGCATTTGGGTGTGTATTAGGTGAATGACATTACTACTACGATAATTACGAAATTCATTTAGCAATCACAAGAACCCCTTGACCTCATTATAATTGTCCTAGTGAAACCGTCATTGTTCCATACAATTGTTTATACCGGAAAATTGACACAGGGTGACGGTGTCAGCGACGGGGAAGGAAGGATGAAATGAAGCCATTATTTCCAGTAATCAAATAGCAACAGACAGTATCCAGCATAATTCTTCGGTAAAATTTTACGTGTTATCAGACAATAAGGTTTATCTCGCATGACTTCAGTTTTTTCAACGCAAAAGATTGCATATACTAGAGTGCATACATGTACCACACAACATACAATACAAGCACATTTGCACATTCAGCGAGGATTTTCAGCTGTGTTCAATTCAGCATGGTTTGGTTTGCGGCATTATGGGTGGTGTTGTGAGCACATTTTTCAATGTTTATTCAATTGTTACGAGTACGAGTACATCCATAAGTCCCCTTCTTTTAACTTTTAAACTGTGGTATTAACTTACTCTTCTTCATAGTTAAACTGTCAGCTGAACTCAAAGTACCACCTGTACCTGATTATGACATCTGGCACCACAGCACATGTCCAATGCCTGTGCTTTGTTTTGTTTAGTTTAGTGAATAGTTAGTTGTGAGAATAAATAATTTTTCGTGATAACATGGCTTGCTCATCAGATACCACAAGCCAAAGCAAAGATGACTTGTACCGTGACCGATTTAAGTACTTCAAAGGTCAAAGTCATCCGTTTTCATCGGCAAAATTAAATCGTAATTTAAAGGACGTCAAGTTACCCGGTATCGACAAAAGTGGCCATAAAAATGGAGGAAATAATTTTGAAGGGACGGAAAATTCAGGGGAAGCTACAGAGGACTTGGATGGAATCAAACATGGCCATGATCTCCATGATGTTCTGCTGGTGCATCCGCAAGATAAGGACAACGATTTAATGAGCAAAGTTGTTCATAGAAATATTTACGATAATTACGCTAAAAGTTGTCAGTGTTATGAAATGTGGGGTTTGCGATCCCCGGATACATGGAAGGTTGTAGAACTAGCATTTCCTTCAGGTAGTTAAATAATCTGCAGTACCAATAATACCAGAACAAATTTTTAAAATGCCAAAGGTTAATTTGTATTTAAGTTTTTTAATCCTTTCACGAATATGGTTTGATCTTTGGTTTACTAGGATTAATTGTGATACGAAACCCCTTTACCCCTAAAGGACAGCGATATTGGATTTCCCGAACGTTGCTTGATTTCCCTCATCATTCTCAATATATAACAAACATGGATAATTTAAATAGACTGGAAAAGAAAAAAGGAGGAGAGCCTGTAGATAATTTGAACCAGTTTAAATTGAACACGTGTGGCAGAGATTTTTACCAAAAATTGCGATGGGTGACCTTTGGGTATCATCATGACTGGGACACAAAAGTATGCACTAACTAGTAAAACATTTTAATATTTTAACCAGGCAGCCCCTACTAAGTTTTTTTCAGCTGAAACTAAATAATATTAATATTATTACAGATTTACACGGAAGAACGGAGGAGCAACTTTCCCGAAGATCTAGCAGACATGACTAAGTATATATCACAAATATTAGGATTTTCAGATTTTGAGGCGGAGGCGGCTATTGCTAATTATTATCACATGGACTCCACCTTGTCAGGTCATGTTGATCGCTCTGAAGTCAACCAGTATGCTCCACTTTTTTCTTTGAGGTATTACTTAATTACAAATAATTATATGCCAATTTTCTGCGTTGCTTTACATTTCACACCGTTGTCGGTACTTGTTGCAGCTTTGGACAAACTGCGATATTTTTAATTGGAGGAAAAACTAAATCAGAGGTGCCACAACCAGTATTGCTTCAAAGCGGTGATATTGCTATCATGTCTGGGGAAAGCCGACTTTCTTATCACGGTGTACCAAAAATTCTTCCAGCTTCCACCACACCGTGGGAGGATGATACAATAGACAACACACCCTCTATTAAATTACCTGTTGATACCCACGTAGAAAACAATGATCACTCATGTAAGCGGTTAAAACTGGACGATAACTGTAACAACGAAGAGAATATTGACGGCTCTGTTAATTCAGCACGCATGCATTGTTGTCAAACTTTCGTTGCCACTCTAAAGGACACTGAAGTTCCCACTAGACTGAATTCAACTGCGTGGACAAATTTCCTCAATACCTACATTAACAAATCGCGCATTAATTTGAACATAAGGCAAGTTTTATTTCCTGGGCAGTGTGATTTGTACTCACAACAGGACAGTGTTACGTCTTGAAAATGTGAATAAAAATACAGAACAGATTATATTTTACTATAGAAAACGTATCACGATCACGGGTCAATTTGAGTGTGCTTAATTTGTCTTCTGGAGGGACGCTTTTCGAATTACAAAATTGATTCTGCTGGAAACCTTTAAAAAATTAGTCATCCGGTTCTTCTATAAATCGGTTCCGGTCCCAAATTACTGTCATTTCATCATCACCATTGCCCCTTGAATTTTGTCGGGTAGTAAAATCCTCCGTTTCTTGAGGCGACTCTCTTCCAGCTCCAGTGCCTTCACCTCTCTCGTTTGAGTTACCAACAGAGTGCAAACTGGAGGAGCTGTCTTCCATTAATGTCCTAGCAGCTACGACCACAGTTGGCATTATATTTTGTACATAGTAGGCAATAGCTTGTTGTAGATCCACCATATCCTTGGCTGGTATCTCTGTTTTAATCTTCCGTTGAAACCCCTCAATATCCTCCAAAATCTCCCTCGCTCTCAACACATCCTCCACCAATTCTTCAGCAATGATCGTCAAAAACTTTAGCTTATCTTCAGGATCCGTAATGTGAAAGTCAGAATACGCCCTGTCAAGGTGATCTGTCACCACTTCATTAACCGCTGCTTGCTTGATATACTCCTGCAGGACCTTTTTATTCTCGGCGACCTTTACATACACTGCTTCCACAATGTCATTTAAAATTTTTGGGATGAATGTATTCCGTAGCAGGGCATTTCTAGCTAATTCCTCCACCGTGGGAATATCATGCAGCAGCGAGTCGTCAGAAGAGGACCGGGATGAAGTAGAACTACTTGGTTGAAATTCATACGCAGAAGAGGATCCTGCCGGGGATGGAGGCATTTGTCTTCTTTTTTGTGCAGGGACCGGGATCCATTTAATCTTTGTGTTAGGATCCGGCTTTATTTCTACGTAACAGCAGCCTTGCATTGGAGGATACCCTTCCGCCATTTGCTGCTTCACAGGCTCATATTCCAATCTTTGTTGTTCACAAAATTCTTTAAATGTTAAATGGTTTGTATACGGGTCATTGGGAACTTTTAGCTTTAAAAAACTTTCGAGTGGCGGTACTCGAGCTACGGGACGAAGTCCATTTGTGTGGGGAAGGCCTAACAAGTCTCGAATGGCTTTTGTTACAGTCTATTATAAAAAATAACAATATTACAAGCCTAAAAATAAATTTTCTTTAGCTTTCAACAACACGCGTTGGGTGAAATGGATAAATATTTTCCAACCCTTATAGTCCCTAGCTCATATAGCCCCATTTGGAGCAACTTATTTGCATCCACCGTGATCAAATGTCTGCCGGCAATGCCAAAATGCAAAAACATTTTCTAAATAAAATACGAATAATAAAACATTGACAATCACACTATCGTGCGTGTAAAGGGATGCCGCAAAATATATCCCGATTCATTTATATACCTTTACAGGTACCGCAAAGCCTGCTGTTTCCAACCACTGGGCAACTTCAAATTTGCTCCAGTAATAACAATGAGGTATGTCAGGGTCTACAATAATCTTACGACTTTCCTCTCTGTTGCGAAAAAATATTCGTCTACTTCGTTCAACTGCTCCACATATATCTCTGACAATTGAAGAGTAATGCAATTTTATAATTTGGTATGCTTACAAAGAACGTAGGTGAATGTGTAAATGCTTTAAGCGTTAACATAACATTTAATCAATATTGGTGCTTGGTGTTAAATGTATAGGTACTTGTCAGTAAGATGAGGGGCATCAACTAGTTTACGAAGTCTTTCCGCCCAAAATTTTTCCCAATCCTGCTTTGTTAAAACCAATTTTATTTTACCATCTTTCCTTGTAGGAGGACGAGTGGCTGGCGGTGTGGCTTCGCTCTCTGAATCTGGGTCAGGGTCCATTCGATTGAACCGAGGGCGTCGTTCCACTAGGCGGGACCATCGTGCGGTGTAATCAATAACAGGCTTACGGCGGAGACTCGGTTTTAGCTTTAATAGCAATCGTGATTGAGCTTCCATAAGTGATGATGGATGATGATTGTTTTGGATTTTAGGAATAAGTTTACAAAAAATAACCAGTTTCAATAAATGTGTCTCAGCTACAAAATTAATACAGAACAGCTTCTTTCTTCAATGAACCACATGAAACAAAAATACAAAACATCATGTTGAAACCGTTGAAAATCATTTTTTCACAAACTTCCCTAAATCATTGAAACATTACGTTAAAAGCCAGAATGTAAAATATGAATATTTGTGCCGGTTTACTAGCATTTGTCTACTTCATGCACCCTAACCCAGGTAACGGTATGGTATGGTATACTTTGGGTAAATTAGCATATGCATGAAAATGACAAATGAACAACACCGATACAGCACGACACATTTTTTCACACAGATAATTTGATTAATTTCATTTATTTGCTTTAACAGCGACATCCTCCACAATTTGCGGTATGTTAGCTACAAGTTCATCCAAAGTAGCAGTGAAATCACTGTCAACCCAAATCTCCTTAAGTTCTGTCATCACGCGAGTCATTGCCCGTCCAGCTAAAAATGCACAAAAATGTTAACTGATATGCAGAATTTGAATGGATGATTTAGGTAAAATATATGAACACATACGTGGAACTTTGTGCTCAATTAACACATTTCCAGACACAGGGAATTTTGGAAGTTGCCAGTTCTGGTACTCCTCTAGCAACTGGATGTTACCCGTATACCTAAACACTTCTTCGGTCCATTGCCTAACATCTGATACTTTGCTTTTTGAGAACACTAAAAGCTTTTGAAACGGTCTACAGAAATTGGATAACGAAAAAATGCAGTTTGATTATACGACACGTAATAAACAAAAGGATTTTACGAATGGTATTAACATTGTATTTAACTTACTTTATGGAATTTTCTGCCATCGTTGTTTTGCGATGCATAATTATGAATAAGGACAGATCCCTTTCAAACGCACTCATTCTGAGCCTAGCATTAAGTGCGGTTGCCTAAATAGTAGGACGTATTTTATATCGCTCAAAAATTTGAATATTAGTCGCAGGAAATTACACGTAACAAAATTATTACCTCTTTATCCGTCCTAAGTAAAGCTGTCAGTCTTGTGATGGGATTAACTTTTAACTTCAGTTTCTCGGTTCGTTGGCAAAGATTTAGGAATTCTTCCATATCAGGATCCGGTGGAAGCCCAATGTATTTACCCATTCCTGATTCTAGCATTCTCACAAGAAGTTCCTTACAGTATTTCCCAGTCAAAATTTTCTTCAATTCCATCCATATTCTTTCTCCAGAAATTTGCTGCAAGCCTTCAATGTTATTTTTTATTGCTAGCAGGGTACCTTCTTCATGGTCATCAGAGTTCAAAGATAGGCGTCCATAAAATCTAATAATTACAAATAGAAAATGGAAAAATACATACACGAAGAAAAAACACTTATGCCTTAGTTGACGAATTTAAACGAAAACATACCTAAAGTATCTCAGAATTCTTAAATAATCTTCCTGAATGCGCTGTTCAGGATCGCCAACAAAACGAATCCTTCTGTTCCTTAAGTCTTGCGCTCCTTCAAAATAATCGTACACTTCTCCGTTGAGATCTGTAAAATTTTAAATCCCCAGAACTTGAGCTTTAATAATATTTGTAATGGCAAGGATTCAATGAGCTATTCATCTACATAATGCTTCAATTATACGAAAAAAGACAAGTGGACATGTAGATTTGGGTGACAGTAGGTAAGGCTTCCTTTACAAATTATGATTCATAATTTTTGGCATATTTTTGGTCAAGTTGGGTTTTAATAATTTTTTCGTCGGGTTTGCTTATTTTCGGTTCGGTAAGGTTTTTATGAACATTTCGATTTTAATTTTTGAAAAAAAAATGGCAAGAGCCCCACTACTTAAAGTGGTCGCTCTAAACTACATGTCACTGTTGACACGGGAGGTTTAACAAGGAAGTTACAAGCTGTTGCTGTTATTTGATATT
>JAHZNE010007781.1:0-11361 GCA_027744055.1 Callyntrura sp. NNG-2020 | reverse complement strand
AAGCAAGGTATCATCTCATCATCATCATCAGCACTTTGGCGGTGTGTTTCAATGGCTTTGTGGCTGCATAGTTCCGTAAATGGGGTTTAATATAACGGCCGATCCTCTTAATAACCAAAACTGCAACACGGTAGTATCTCGTCCTCTTCCCTCTTGTCTCTCTCCTCCCATTGTCGTCTGGTGTAAATAGTGCTACCTGCATGCTCCCCTTCTCCCCCTTCACCAAAATGAATTCGTTGTAAACGTGGAAACAACTTCCAAATGTTGGATTTTTGAAACTGACAAAAGTAGCCCCCAAACTGGATAATTTGACGTTTTGCCAAAAGTTGCAACTGTCTGTTTCTCTTACACAGTTCCGGGTGAAACATAGAGTTAGTAATCACTTTGACTTCCAAAACTTCTAAGGTGTCTCTCATTGGCAAAATGAAGTCCAAGCTCCAACAGCTTCCGGCTGTCAGCTGCAGGCGTTGTACGTTAGGAAGATTTAGTCTAAAAGAGAGACTCTCTTCACATATCTCAACCGTCTGCTCCCAATTTCGGGCTCGCGGCAAAGATGTAGCCAAATTGGTTAGTGTTGCGGCCCATTTGCTTTCCAACAAAGAAAATACCCTCGACCATGGTCTATAACTATAGCCCTGACTAATGACCAGGTGTATTTTCTCCAAACTCCAGTTTACTTCCGGTTTGTTCAAATTTTCAAAATCATCCCAAGTTTCGTAACATGTTACGGATAGCTGCTTTAGGTTGGGCAGAGGTGTTGTGTAAATATTGTAGCCAGGGTCGATGTAATCCCATTTACAATTTTTTATAATTTCTAAACCAGTGATGTGATTGTTGGCAGAAATGAGGGCGTTGGAAATACGACTGGGAAAATATTTAACGCTCAGGAACACCAGGTGAGGCAGGGTGGGCAGCTGACACCTTGTAATTTCACTTTGTAGAGATTCATATTCGTCCTTGATAGATGGTCTAGGCGTCAACCGTGGAGAATCGTACATAATTTTTAATGTTTTCAGGTTTGATAGCAGTGTAAGCACATTACGCATTTCCTTGTATAATGGGAGTCTTCTAGAATAGCTATCTAGAAATGTCATTTGGGAATGGTGAATGTGCGGATTAAGAAACCCCAGAAAGTGAGAGATGACCTCACCTGCTTCAGTATTCTCCACTCGGCGAATAATCGAAATGAACCTGCCAATCATTGGATTTCTGGAATTGCCAGTATCTAGGTGGGATGCTTGGAAAAAATTCATCCACCGAACCATGTCTTGTGGGGGTTCGTCTTCGCCAAAGTGATGAGGAATCCAATTCCCAACTTTGTTCCCCCTGGAAAAATATTTTCTGTATTCTGCATTTTTCTCATCCCAGGGCACCTTTCCGTCTCGTTCTATAGCGTAGTGGCCAGGTCCGGGAAGGTTTTCATAAAATAGGTCTACGCCCTCGCACCAGCTTTTACAAACTAAGCGATGTGACAATATGTCCGAAAGACATTTATTCCCTTCACTTAAAGGGACTGTAAATTCGGCGTCACTGTCGTCGCTATCGTATGACATCTTGTCATTGGAAATGGCTTCTGCTCTACGAATTTCCCATTTCATTCCAAGTGTTTTCCACACTTCCGGGAAGAGAAATTCCACTCTCCTGGGACTTAGCAAGTTCCGAAACACTTGTGAGGCTAACTTCAAATTTGTAAGGTCCCTGGGGTCTGTCAATGTTTCTGTCACACGCATCCATAGCTAGATCCACAAAACAACAGCTCTTAGATTCAGCCTAAAAATGAGCTATACATAATATGGAACTTACTTTCCATTTTTAATTTATCGTTGACGTTAACTAGTGTTAAATTGCAAACTCGTTTTACCTCCACTGGCAAGTAGTTAAAAATTACAGTAGAATCGTCAGGTATTCCCATTTTAACAGAAACTCTTGGTATTGACCTATACAATAGGCAGCAAACTTTTGGCACAAAGTTAAATGAGACAGTTTAAAATGAATCGATGGGTAAGTACGTTCTCTTCTTTTGTCTCATTTTGTTTATCACAGCAGGTTGTGGGCAATTTACCGTTCATTGGGCATTGTCGTTCTGAGTCAACGGAGTACAGATAAGTCAAAGCAAATAGAAAATTTCTTTATTGACAATATATGACCGCGTTATAGTTTGAAATGTTGAGGCAATGTGGGCTTTGGTGAACGATAGTCTTATGTGGAGCTAGTAACACTCCAAGAGTTCTATCTTTGTTTTCTAATAAAGCGTCTCATTTTTTATGTCTTACGATGACAAGCTAATGAAAATTTCAGCAAGAAACTCTCTTTCTCGATTCAAGGCATTATTTATTTAGTCGTGGCAATTAGTGACAAGAGATTAAGCTGGTAAGAAATGTAGTTATGTTTATGTGTTTGCATTTTAAATTTAATGCAAATTTGAAATTTTGGTTATGATATCCCAATACAGTGATATGCGTTTTTTGAGACTGCTTGAAAGTAAGGGCTTTACATTTAATGCTGCTGTTCTTCTTATTCGGACTACGATTTATTAAGAGTGTACATGCCTGATCTGAAAATGCTATTACATTTAAAATTATAGTAACTTACTACCACCAAATATGAGAAACATGTATTTCAACATAACAATTTCACTAATAAAAGCATGACAAGCATCTTACAGCTAATTAAAGTTTTGCCGGGAAGCAACGGAAGACAGGAAAATACACAAAAAATAAATAAAGAATAAATAAATTAAAGTTGTTTTAAGATAAGGCGCTCATGGAAAGGTTGTACTTCTAAATTAAGCCTTCATTTACCAATTGTAATAATTGCATACAATTTGAAACGAGCTAATATGCTGGAGCTGAAACAAGATTGGTATGGAAGCCAGGCTTTAGAAATGCGATGCTTCAAATAATCATGAGTGATTATACAGTTAATGTAAATTGACCTAGAAATTCGCAAAATATTTCTAAATTTGGACATAATTTAGGTTGATCTTATATAGCGAATGATGATTTAATAACTTTGTTTTTTTAAGTTCTACTCTCCATGAGTATATTGCTATTTTGCGGTCACTTTTGCGCTGTTCCTACAACATTAAAATTATAATTCCAAAGGACAATTCATCAATCATTTTGATCTACTATTAAGTAAATTTGGCAGTTATATTATGTTTTTGCTAAATCTGTAGAAATCTATTTTTTTTAAATATATACGCCATTAGTTGGAAATAATTATTACTGAAAACATTTCATGTATATTCATCCACCCAACCACAAAACCTCTTTGGAGTATACTTTTTCGTCCTTCTCAGGTCGGACTAGTCACAAGCTCTGAAATGCCTTCTCCCTTGATTACTCAAACAAATCAACTAAACCAACTTTTAAACACCTTTCTTCCTTTACGATTTTCCATTAGCTGGTCCGCAACAACAAAAACGTGGTCACTGTGCGGCCCGTGGGCATGCTTCCAAACTCGTATATTGTTCCAAATATTGGTAAAACTGCCTATGTTGTGTTTCTTTCTAGTTACATTTGTCCTGGCATTATCTTATCAACATGGTTTGCTTAAAGCTGAACCAATCTTGATGTGCTTATTGTCATCCACTGTGGTTTTCGGTTCTATAGCATTGGACTCCATGCTCTTCACTTTTGGGAATGTCATGGTAGAGCGGTGTAATTGGCGTTACCAAGTTGAAGAAATTTGGAAACGTTGTCAACTCAGCAAAAATTCAAAGTACGATCTAACCGACCATATTATGTTGCATTATACCATATTCAGCGCTACTGCGCCAGTTGCGGTATGTCTTTTCATGGTGACCATGGATTGGGATCCTCTTTTCGTGTTTGTGTTGACTACCCATAAAATGACGACCTCGATCCTAGTATGTCTTCATCCATTGTTTAAATTTATGATGATACATATACACGGAGCAGCAGGCGAACTAATCCGATGCGGCATTTTACTGACTATTGCTCATACAATTGTTGCAAGCATGCGGATGTTTACAGTGCTCGGAATAACATCAATGGCCGCATTCATTGGTTTCCTGCGAAATCTAAAAATGCAACGGGCCACCGCTTTCGCAACTGCACTGTATCGACAGCTTTTACTCGACAGAAATATTTCATTCACATTCGAAAAACAATTAGTTGCCTTCATTCTTTCTATAGGATCCATGATGCTGGAAATGAGCATTATCCTTTTTACAGTTGGCGTTTTACTTAAAAGACCTCTCATCGCAGGTGGCGCTTCTGGCATCACCGTGTCATTCCTTTTGCCAGTTTTAACAGCTATTAACATGGGTTGTTGGATCAACAACGTTGCCTTAAAAACGCTGGAGACTTGGAAGAACGAAGTTAGCTTGATAGCTAATAAACATTTAATGTCAAGAATCGTTCGCAGTTTTAAGCCCCCAGCGGTACCGGTGGGGGATGTTGGCATTATTAATAAGGAACTGAAAATTAATTATTTTCACGCTATGCTAGAAAACACTGTAAATTTGTTAATGTGCATTAGTGATTTTATGACTACTTAATGTCGTTCTATAAAGTAAGTTTACTAATAGTGGCGCTCGTTAGTAGGAAAGTTGCAAGTTAACAGTTCGTCACTTAATAATTACTTCTTTTCATAGAAACTTGTACCCAGTCTAATAGTAATACAATAACTGTTAACCAATATTAATCTGTATAAAATTTAACCGTGGAATCTATATCATTACTAGCAACTAATATTAATGTAATAGAGCGTATCAAACTATATATATACATATATATAAGCAAATATGAACGATTCTAAAATAGACTCTTCACTAATTCCGTGTTGCAAACCCTTAAATGTCCTGTAATAATATTGAATATATATAGCAATAAAATATAATACTTCTCTGGTCCAACAAAACAAAGTGTAACCGCAGCAACGATTTCTATTTTCCTAAATATGACGTAGCAATTACGCTTTATGTGATGATGAACAGCAGTACATAATGGTTCATCCAACATTATTTTATTATTTTTATAAATATATGCGATTATGTTTCAGCAGATATAGAAAATGTTTGATACTGAGCACTTTCATGACATGGAAATGCCAGAAATAAAATGAATTTTAAGCAGACATTACGGTGAGGCATATACAGCACGGTTTATAATCACCACCAACATTAATTTTATCGGAGTACGTTATGATAACCTTGCAGCCGACCCCTAGTAATTTACGATTATACAAATTTCCTGACTTTTAGCTAATTCAACTTTAATCAAACTAAGCATTATACAGTATCACAATTTCAATAACCGAGTGTGTTATATCCTCCGGGGTCAGCCCAAACACATAACATGCAATGTTTAAATCCTTCTTGTGCTAATTCTTTCAATGATAGGTTATTTGTACCGTATTCCACTCCATAGTGTATGACCCGTAGGTCATAGTAAAGTTGTTCAAAATACTTCTGATTAGCTGCATATATTCCCACGACGCATACTCGTTTTTCCTGTAAAATTTCCTGTAGTTTTGGCATTGGTACAGATTTAGCGTGTTCACAAGTATCTGTACCATCACCAATAAAAGCTAATCTTTTGCTAGCAGCAATTTCTATATCCTTCTTTTCTGCTGTTGTATGTTCTGTGTTCTGAGATAAGATAACCAACAGCCGCCTTACCGGCTGTCCTTCTTCATCCATGTCTTCCGGTATCCAGCCGATGGATTTGTCGGTGATAGCAAATGCTGCCGCGTCAGCAACATTAATATTTGGTGTATCCTTTTTAGCAAATTTTTCGGGTGGTTTAGCTTCTTTAAAAAACGTTTCCACATTGCTGGTAAATTTAACTTGCGGAACGTAACATTGTTTGCTATTTCAAATCAAATTAAAATTGCTTCAGTTATTTTGTTACATTATTACATAAATTTTAAATCCAGAATATATCTGCTTACGTGTATTCCTCTCCAGCTCCAGGGTTATAATCCCACCGGGAAAAATATGACAAAGCAAATTCAGCATTCGTGTAATTTAATTTTATAAACGTCACAAAATCTTTCAAAAATCGTTTAGTGTCGTTTAGTGCGTTTTTGAACTTTTCGTGTTTGTCAAGCAATATAGCAATCTGTAGTCGTTCATCGGAATCCAAGCGACAATATTGATCATCAAATGGATTACTAGCAAACACCATCGCCATAACTGTTAACATAACTAATGTCTGCTTCATATCGTTTACGTGGCAATTAATTAAGTCCTGAAACTTTAGTTTTATTTTTAATTGTAAAAGCCCTTGAGATTTGAACACAATCTGTTTTTAATTAACACGTTTACAGTTGGAAAGATTATGCAACATTTAGTGATACTATTGTTCAATCTGTATATTTTATTATCTTTTGTCGAAAACAAACATTGCAGTTTTATGCCCAATTAACTTAATTTTATAAATGAGTTTTTTGTAAATGCTAGCGTAATATGTCAAAATGTTGAGTTTTATACACTATACAATCTTTTGGTTGTCTATAGTATAATAATGATTAATTGGTGTGATCGTTTCTGTTATAGTTATGTTGTTTAGTTAACTTACGAGAGACACTTGAAGCCTGGTTTTCTCAACGTCCGCTGATTGGAGCTTATAGAATTTGCTCCACCGTTGACACATTAGGATAACTTTGGCTCAGTCCTGAAGATCACACTGTTGTTTATTTATTAATAAGATTGGCTCAAACATTTTTTTCTGCTTCAAATCTTACAACTAAGAATGTTAATAAAATGTAAAATGATAATGCCGTCACTGAAGTAATTTATACGGAAGTTATTACATTCCAAAATTCAACACAACTAGTGAGCACCATAAAGAAAAGCGTTTGTTGTATTCGTACTTCCAACAACATAGAGAATACTACAAAATGCTGGACCATATCATCTTTTGTCATGAATAAACATGATTGCATTTGCAGGTGCGTGGTTTTGGGTAGAGAAATAGACAAAATTTGAACCCACTTACGTCATGTAAGATTTCATTTCCGTCAGAATGTTAGCAGAGGGCATTAAACGGTGGACACAGGCATGTGTTTACAAGTGTGGATCGCTTTGGCTCCTCAGCGATTGAAACAATTTAATCATAAAATGTATATCACACCATACCAGTTTACAAATTTTTACCGGGGAACCTATAAGCTTTATAGTTCTGTTACTGTTGGATGTTGCCTTGTGATTCTTTTAAGAGTTCAATTGCTTTTATTAATATTAGATGTTGCATCATTACTTTTATGCTGCTTATGGTTCTAATATAAAGACTAGATGTTTGTTTCATTAAATTTACGAGTTCCAGTTTCTGGTTTTCTCGTCCACATTGTGACGAACTCACAATAATTAATTTGCACAAAGTTATAAATATTGCTGATACAGGCAATTATTACTTAATGTTGGATGCTCTGCAAAAAAGATTCGTCATCGTCAGACAACGTTCGAATAATGTTTGCCATATAGAGGTCAAAACGGTAGATGTTTTCAAATTTTGAAAAAGTTGTTCATTTATTCAAACTTAGACAACAATTTTCTGGTATTAGTAATTTTATTCTTGATTTTGAATTCAAATAAAATTCCCAATTGCCATTAAAATTACTTGACCAGAAAGGGTAAACGAATGTGGGGCAATTGTTATGACTTATGAGGATGCTTTGGTTATCCACAATCCACAGTAATAAACAAAACCAACAGAAACAGAACGCAATGCGAGGCTTAGCTCAAGGTGCATTATGCACTATTAATGCAACAACAACACAACAAATACCACACCAGCTGTCTTACCAATGTTGAATCTCGTCTCAAGTCTCTCTCTCCATCTCCCTCTTTACTTGTCAGGCTTGGCTTGGCTGCTTCTCCTATTTCTTCATTTTGCAAATAATTTTGCGGATTTGGCCGTGCCTGCAAATAATTTATAGTGCGTCTAATAATGAGTATGTAAAATTAATCGCATCAATTAAATAAATATGGAGGGCGACAGTTTGTGTTTAATCTGTCATTCCAATTCATCTCCCGTCGTGATTACCTCTTATCTGCATAACTTCCTCCCATCCAACCCAAAACTATTATCGAATGACCTGGGTACTTATTTTCTGCTGAGACACATTTTTAAATTGAGTGCGCAGCAATTACAAAATTATTTGAGAAATTGTCCCTGTCCGGGAGAATGGGTAAAAGTGTGTTGTGAGTGTACTGAAAAATACGTGGACAAATGCGCAAGAATTTTTGTGGAGCTGCTGGATGTGCAGAGACGGTTACGAACGGTCCGGAACGAGATAATTGAAGCAGTTAAGACATCCGTCGAACAGGAACCAAAGTTCAACAGAGCGGATCCGTTCACTCTTGATATCACTGAAGAAGTACGCCGGTTCGTGGCTCAGAGTGAGAAAAATATTTAAAATATTTAATACAAAAGCTCGTGGATAATGACTAATAATTGATAGTTTCAAATTTAATCCATCAATTTGTAATTTCAGCTTTTCGTCGTTTCATCACTAATTACTAATGACTAATGTTTTCCCATAACTCTATTTATTTTCATTTTTAGGTGAAATAGAGGTGGAGGTAGACCGCTCAACCGGAGATCTGAAGACGGAAGAATGGATGAAACATCACGCGAATTATGATTGCACATCATCCCTTCTTGTAAAGAAAGATACGAGGGATGACATTAAAGAGGAGCTTCCAGAGGCGATTTCTAATTCCCAAAGCGACGCAGCCAGTACGGACGTCGGTTTTGAGGGAGAAGAAGACGTAGAGATGTTGGAGAGGGAGGAGGATCCCGATCACCATGAAGAATACTTGCCACCCAGTTCTACCAGAGAAAAAAGGGGCTCTGTCGTACGGAAAGAAAAATCCAAGAGAAATCCTAAACGAAAGGCGGCGACCCCTGCACCATCAACGGCGCGAAGGAAACCGAAATTAAAAGGGGAAAAGAAGCAACGAATCCCACCGAACTTGATGTGTCACATCTGCAGCAAAACGTTGAAGTCCCGCAGGTCCCTGCACCACCACATCGAAAGACACGAGACGGGTTCCTCTTCCCGGGCCGGACAACGGGAGCCCCCCTTATTTCATTGTGATCAGCGTCCAAGCACATTTACCGACGAGAAAAAGTTAAGTGTGCACCAAGGTTATCACAAGCTTGCCGCGGGGGCCGTTGAGTGCTCGGATTCTGACTGTGATTTTAAAACTCGGATTCCCTCCCTCCTCACCGAACATAAAACGCGTTATCACGGGACTGGGCCCGAGGGGGACTTCGAAGGGCTAACCTGTCCCATTTGTCACAAAAGGGTGGCGTTTCTATCCAACTTGGTTGCACACGCGTCCCGCCGTCACGCCCATACCGAGGACTCTTTCAAATGTGACTTTTGCTCAGATTTGTGTCCAGACGAGGCTGTCCTGGTAGCACACATGGCGCAAGCGCACCACGTGACCGAGCTCGAGAAACATTCGTGTCGCGTTGAGGGATGCGGGAAAATCTTCCACCAAAAGTGTTTGTTAGAACTGCACGAAATGTGCCATTTCAAAGTGCTTCACTGTCACATTTGTAAAAAAATGAGCGGGACGTTAAAAACGTTCGAGTCTCATCTAAACACCCATGACACGCCAAAAAAGACCTTCGCTACCTTTCAATGTAGCCATAATCTAGGGGCGTTTCCAACGATGGAGGGATTGCGTTCCCATAAGATTTCAAAACACGGAAGTGGAATTTCTCTCGAGCAAGACAATACCTCAGAAACTACATTTTCGGTGAAACCACCTATTATCACCTCGGATGGGAAAATTAAGTATCCTTGTCAACAGGAAGGTTGCTCCAGCACCATGTCCAACTACAGCAGTTACAAGTTACACGAGGATGTTTACCACAGCACGAAGCCCCCCTCGTTTCACACTTGCCAACATTGTCAAAAAGTGTTTGACCACCGAAGTAGTTTGTATTCCCACGTGAAATATACGCATGGCCTCCCGGGAGAGGACGGGTCTACCATCCAAAATCAGTGTAACTTTTGCCGGAAGGTGTGTAAGAATGCGGTTAAACTGAAGCTTCATATTGAGACGATCCACTTGAAAAAATTTCCGCACTACTGCGACGTCTGTGGCAAGGGCATGGTCACCCCTTTGGAGTTAACACATCATAAGGTTCACGCCCATTTTATTTGTGCGACGGCAGCGTGTACCTTCAGAGGGGAGGACCTGGCGGGAATATGGAAGCATCAGAAGGAGGTTCATGAGACGGAAGTGGGGGCCTGGGCGTGTGACGAATGCGGGAAGATTCTTAAAGTGAAAACAAAAGTGGGAATTCACAAGAGGATCCATAAGGCGGAACAGCGACAGAAATCCGGGGATGGAGAGGGAGGGGGAGAGTGGATTTGTGATCTGTGCGGAAAGCAGTTTGCCCTTAAAGAGTACCTGTATTACCACAACTGGCACACGCACCAGAAACTGCGCAAGAATAAAAGCCAGCGAACTGGGGAGAAGAAGGCGGTGTGGGTTACTTCAGGTTCTAAGGTGGAGGACGGTAACGATAAGCGCTTATCTTTTTAAGAAATCAGTATTGGGGGCTCGGTGGGGAGAATTTTGGGATACCTTCGATATCCGTCAATAAATATTATGAATTGCCTTCCAAATCTAAATAACCAAAGAAGAATGTAATATTTTTGTACAATGACCTCGTGTCCGAAATTAATAGCAAGTATGTTTGTGATAAACGGCAGGGCTTTGTTTTGTAATAGCCAAGTAGTAACTTTAATTTTGGTCAGATTGATATAGAAATGTGGAAATAAATACTTTCAGCAAAGGAATTACTACGCACTATTCCATTTACCAACAGTATTACAGTTTATTAATAATTAATTATTATTTAATTACTATTGAAATAGAATCTACCCATCAATTACAACTTAATATCGATACTTTTTATTTAGTTAACTTCACAGTACATAACAATATAACATTCACAGTTACACAAATGCCCATTAACGAAAAATTACTTTGCTAGACAGACAACATACAATAGATGTAATACGTATTCACCATATTCAGTACACTACTACTAATTATTAATTACTCTATTTTTGGCAACAGTGTTACATGTTTATATATCAATTATCTCATCCTCTACAGTACAGTATACATTCAACATTTAACTCTAACTCTAATACATGTGGCGGAAAGATCACCATGGTCATGGTTTTGCTATGCTAATCACTTTTAATAACTTTAATAGTTTTGATTTTTTTGGCACAACTCGGCACTTACATGTAAATAAATAAACTAGTAGACTCTGCTAAAAATAGTAATTATTAACTACGGAGAGCATTTTAATGCTGAAGTAGTTTATGCGATCAGTATGTTTGTCTGTCTGTCTG
>JAHZNE010007780.1:0-10791 GCA_027744055.1 Callyntrura sp. NNG-2020 | reverse complement strand
CTGCACAGGAGGGATACATTCCAAAGATGACCCCGTGGGGGCCACACAACCCCCCACTCAGAGCCAATTTTGGCGTCATTAAATTCAGCGGGTCGGAAACTATAGGTGTATTCTAAATTGAGCGTAATCCCGAGGTACCACTTCGATACCTTTCCTTGTAAGTACTTGTTGTTATAACAATTACTATGACGACTGATAAGGTATTGCAATTACAACTAGTCGTAAAAATTTATCGAACACTTTGGAACATTTCTAAGCAGCACACTCAATACAAAACATTTAACATTTTCAGCATTGCAAAACGATATTTTATTTAACCATGGGGTATTTTCCTTTCAAATGGGGAAGGTATCGCTTATCGGTATCCCATTAAAATTGGTTAGAGCAATATACTACTTTCATATACCCCAATGGATTTAATGAATACCTGACACTCAATATATATATATATACCGAAGATAAGAACCATATAACCATAAACACATTACTTACTTTTAACAATTCCGGGTCTCCGGCTTGTTTAAAACTGTTGTTTCATCCTTTTCCTGTTTCGTTGCACGACTTTACTTCTTTTCCTCAAGCCACTTTTCACTAATGGGAAAGCGGACGGATACCACACGGCTTTTATTGATTTACATTAGCCAAATGGAAATGTGATGTTGAACTACGCCACCAGGTAGAAAAACGTAAGAGAAGAGAAATAGTTGGTCTGGCACTGGCACAAGCACTTATACTAAACTCTATTTTATAATAATAATAATAATAATAATAATAAATATCCTTTATTAACTTTAGTACCATAAATTTCAATAAATAGTAAATATCTCACTAGTCAACTGTAAAAAATAACAATTTAGAGTAACATAAATTGTTGTAACGAAAAACTTCACTTACAGCACACCTGTACAGCCGTTGTTTACTTTTGAATATTAAAATTGGCTTCATCACGCGCAGGTGCTCCGAAAATCTCTCCCGTTTTTCTAAACCCATCTTAAATCACCCCTCCCCCGGTAAATTGGATGGAGTTATTATATCACAACCCATACGGCACCTTTTACAAACCTTGTGTTAGAATATACCATCTTTTGTATAATTTAAACCTCCTATTTCCCGTTACGGTGTAGATGTGAGATAGGGCATTTTTATTGTGTAAGTTTTGTTTGCCTTGTGCTGAATAAAAAATTAGCCAGACATCACCGGCTTTCTAATAAAGTGATATTAAAGGAGACACCGAATAAAAAGGGAAAGAGAAGACTTTTTAAAGGTGACCTCCACCTCCATCCAGAGAAAAGAGCGTTTTGTGCTGTAACGAAAAAGGAACCCAATTAAAGGCTTCTTTGTTAAACCCGGAGAATCTACCGTAATGTTACCCGACCCGTAGTAAATCCAAAAAAAAATATTACAAATATTACGAAGTATTCTGAGGTTCATTCAGATTTGTATAGAGAAGGCGTATACAAAAAGTAACGTGGGATCACCAATAGGTCACATGACATTGGAGAAGGGTGCGGGTGCGAAAATATTATTTTAGCGTGACGTAATACATACACGACCCCCGACAGCAGCAGTGGAAGCTTGTAAAAGCAAATTTTAATAATACCCCGAGTTATAAATGTATTTATGACGAACGTACTCTGTGAATAAAATAAAGAGAATTATTTTTCCTTTTCCAAAAAAAAGTTGAGTTTTTTCCAGTTGAGTAAATCTACCACGAAGCTGGTATTTCCTTCTCCACTTTTCCCTTTTTTTCTGTCCCTTCACCTCCTCGCCTTGTGGAGAAGAGGAAGAAAAGAAGAAGAAAAAAAATCAGTGATTCATTTCATCTCCCTCTTTTCAAGCAAAAGAGCAACCTTTTTTATAAAAAGACCGGGAAAAGAGGAAATTGAAAGGTAGCCTTTTTAATGATGTAAACCGGTATACATGCACACCGTGAAAGGAAATTGAGGAAAGGAAAGGTGGAGAAGGAAATCAAGATAAAAAAAAGGAAAATGGTGAAAATATCTCGGATATGGAAATTGTCATGTGTGTGTGTGTGTGTGTGTATTTCTCTGTGTGTATGTGACGTGAGAACATGCTCTTTTTTAAATGCTTCATTCAAAAAATTTACTGTTTTTCATTCGTCGTTGCTCTCTAGCTCTCTCTCTCTCTCTCTGCTTTGCTCTTTTACACTTTTCACGCAGCGAATTCAATTCATTTTTTTTCGCGCGATTTTCAATTCTATTCAGGTACACTCGAAAACTTCCAAACATACAGTTTCCTTCACACGCGTCACACAGAGATAATGAGAAAAAAAAATGTTGGTGGGAACTGTGTCGCGTAGTTGGAGATTGAAAAGATATTTTCCACCTCTCTTACAATGTTTTGCAAGACCAATTCTGTATTATATACCGTTAACTTTGGAATAGTAACCCAATATCCTTAAATTAGTAGTAACGGCCAATTTAAATTGTATATCCACATTCTGTTGTAAAAAAAATTAATAGAGCGTATATAGATTCTGTATAAACCTTCCGGGTCCTTATTATACCTTTACTACAATACTACAATACAGGAACGCATGAATGCGTCACTACTTTTGACTTTGTGTTTGAAAAAGAAATTGTGAAGCGAATTGGAGTCGGAGCATGTTTTTGTAATTATAAAAAACATCGTAAATGCCAAAAGCTACGACCTGACGTATGGAATTTGTTGTTAGAGATTCATGGCTTTGGATTTCGACTTCCCCAAAAATAAATTCCCATCTTTTTATATTATTCAAACAAATCAGTGTTTTGTGTAAAGTGTGGGGCATTCATTGATCACGACGGCCACTTCATTTTATTGTTCGAAAGTATTGAAACATACTCCCCATTCCCCACAAAAATTTTATAACAATATTATGTATAAATTATGTATAATATTGTTGACTGTTAAAATACTAATTCATATCTATCACTGTTGATTTTTTTTTGTTTTCTTTTCAAGGATGCGTCTAAAATCCTACTATTCAACAACCTGCCTGTTTCAGACCTGCTTGAATGTAAGCAGAAGAACGGACCGGGAGCATATCTGACAAGCGAACTTTCAACTTTAATGAAGGGCATCACTTGGCGGTTTTTTTGTCAGACAATAAGGGAATATTAACTTTACCCTTTACCTTTCATCCAGCGTTTAACCCTTCAACGCCAGTAGTGTGCCGATGTTCTCTTGCGAATGACGGACAGTTTTTCCCCGGAGGTGATATTTGGTACACAACACAACGGTGCTGTTAGTGCGTATGATTTAGACCATAATCCTTTTTACTTTTCACTGGGTGTCTGGGCTATATGATCCGACATTTTAGCCTTTGATACGATCACATCATCAACCACAAAGGAAAATAGTATTAACTACAATTGCTCCAGTACAAAAGGTCGACCCTCTGGTTATTATCGCTACGTTTCATATAGCTATCCCATCGTAAGAGAGTTAGTTGGGAACTATAAAACAGAACCCTGGGGCAATAATTTAGAACCTTCACGTCGTTCCCGAGGAGTTGTTGTCTGTGAATACCCGACCCCTATGTCGGTTGTCTACCACGATACGTGACGCAAGAGGGCAAAGTACACAAACAAAATAAACGTTCTCCAGCATCAAAGTGAACCAACATATATTTTGTTGTGCTTGTGCATGCGATTTGACTTTATGAGGTTTTAATTGGGTAACAGCAGTAGCTCAATTTTTTCAACCATTAACTCCACAAACTGTGCTGGGTACTTTGGGTACAAACTTTAAGTATTTGGTTGGATAAAGGGTGAGTTATTAATGCTACAGACAATGTAATGAATTTTCATTAATTTATTTTAAAGATAAAGCTCTCATGGAAGAAGAGTCCTCTCTAGAAGTAATAATTTTTGTGAATCATTTTGCTCTTTTCTGAATTTTAAGGGAACAACTTCACAAACGAATTGAGTGACGACCCCAGGAGTTCAATCAACATCGTAACGATTTCATCACTCTAACAGAGTTTTATATGTCGTGCATATAAACAAATTGCGTCATGTTTCAAGGTTAAATACATCTATTGGGGCATCTTCAGGTAGAGGGACGTTGGTAACTCACCCCAAGTAAAGAGACTTCGTACCTTTTTAGTGCATATTGACAAATTGACAAACTTGGTGGGAACATCTTGAAAGAATTATTATTACAGACTTTAAAAGTATTAATAAATGATCTCGAAAATGGGGGATGTCGTCGAGCGGATTCGATTGGTTATCCTGGGCGGACCGAAAACGGGAAAAAGTGCGATTGTGAAACGTTTTCTGTTCAATACCTTTCAAGAAAAGTACAAGGCCACTGTAGAGGATCTCTACAGCAAAGAGTACGATTTTGGCCGGATAACTCTCAAAGTTGACATTCTTGATACTGCCGGTGATCTCCAGTTTCCGGCAATGCGCCGTCTATCTATCGCCACCGCTCATGCTTTTTTGCTTGTTTACTCTGTGGATGATGTAGCCAGTTTTGATACCATCAAAGGATGCTTTCGAGAGATTCAGGAACAGCGAGCAGACTTTCAAGAGATTCCCATTGTAGTCGCGGGCAACAAGATGGATGTCGAACTGACTAATATTGAAGTGGAGTTTGATGATGTCTCCGACTGGATTACAGATCATCTACCGACGCTCAAGTAAGTGGCAGCTGCAGTAACTTCATTTATTGCATTAGCAAGTTCCTTTAAAAGCTTACACAACGCATCACACATATGTGAAGTGCACAGACTTACAGAAAAATTTCAGAAAAAAAGTTTTTCTGCTTTCTCTTCTCTTCAGAGGGGTCGTTTCAATAATAGATCGTGCCGAAATTACGGCGTATAATAATGATAGATTAACAGTCGATAGTGATGTACCATAGGCTATGTAGGCACTACTATATTGAGACAGCAGAAGTGTAACGTAGTTTTTGAACCATACGAAGTATTGATGAAATGCGCTGATCTCGTTTAGCCTATATACGACCATTACATGTGTTGTAGATTTTTGCAGCAGAAAGCAGAATCCATGAAACTTGGGAAGAGATAAATTCCATCTATCTTTGTAATCTGTTTCGAAAAGTAAACAAAACTTTTCCCTGGTTCTTTCCTGTGATCAACTTTTCTTTCACTTTCCCCAAAATTGATGTTCTCTCATATGACGTGACTTCCAATGTAACACTCACTTGCTGTTCTCGTTGTGATCTATTTTAGAACGAAGATAATGGAATGCTCAGCAAAACGAGATGGGAATGTGAAAGAAGTATTTCGCTCGTTTATCGACCTTTCAAAGATCCTGCTTCAATTACAGCAACAGCAGCAACAACAGGAACAAAACAACGGCGAGGACGCTCCTATTTTGTCCTGTGGATTAAAACGACGCTTAAGCGCTCACGCTGGGTCCAAATCTGCTACTCAGTCCCGGAGCGGATGTTCCACCCCTACCAAAGAACCTACTACCCCGGTTACCCCCAAGGGACACAGTGGCTTCACCACGCCCACCAAAGTTCCTGCGAGTCCGTCGTCTCTCTCCCCCAATTATCTCTCGGCCGATGATAACAGTCCCTTTGGACGAAATAAACCGAGAAGTCGAAGTTTAATTCGGCGGTGCAGCAAAAAGGTTAAAAAGCAGGTGCAAGATGCCACCGAAGGACCTGGGGAATGCCGTCTCACTTAAAATCATGACGCACAAAAAAATTGACAAGAAACTGAAATAATACACTGAGAGAGATGTTAAGTATTTTAGAGTTGTACAAACATACAATTAAATACTACTTCAAACTATATTAAAAATTGAATAATTTAAAAATAGGCAGTTATATAACGATTCTACTAAATTTTATGCAAAGATCGTATTAATTATTTGTACATCAAGAAATTATGTCATAGAAGATGGTTGACTCTTGTTTATTATCATTCTAGTATCAAGGTCAGTCTCATCTTTTGTCGTCCCCACTTTATGGCGCTGGACTGACCAAGAAATTTTTAGGGATCGCTTGTTTTACAAAACGTAATTACGAAATCACTCAACTCAGAAACTCACTCATCCATTTTGTGACTACACATTTAAGTAGAAAATTATAAAATCATCATACACTTTAGGGTAGTTTGTCTTGACTACTGATACTGACGAAAAATTGATGATCGTAAAGGTCATAATTTTCCTTATTTAGCTTTGCGGAAGCTAGTATTCTTTTTTATTGTATCTCTTTTTCGTTGGACACCTGTCAATGCTTATTTGTGGATACGTATGAAAATGAATAAAACAATATTCACTATCATTCGTTTCTATCGTCAGTATACGTTCTTAAGTAAGACGGTGCTTTGAAGTAAACATGTCATGTGCATTTTATTGTGTCTTTAGCAGAAGTACTAGTTTTTAAATATTTCGAAGAAAACACAATTTTGGCAGGTTCAAGTGTATTTCAAGTAATAAATTCATATACAACAAAAAATTAAAATTTCTGGGCGAAGTGTGGCTGTTGTCAGATTTTTTATGTCCACTATATATACATATATCTTTACGTTTAATTGAGTAACAAAATTCTGGCACCGCTTCAAGTTTTCTCCAGATAAACGTTCGTTTACGTTTTCTACTGACCACACTGGAGCGGTGAGTAATACGAAAAATATTTGCAGGTAAAATTTAACCATAATTAATTAGACTCTTATCTTGTTACAGAAAGCTGAACAAATCTGTGAAAGAAATTATGCATCTCATTTATTTGTTGTTATTAATGTTGTGACAAAATAATTATTGTAAATACATTGGCCATATTAAAAATTAAAGGCAACTAAAGCATAAAACAAACTGTATATTGCACTCGTCATCCTCAGAGTCAAGTTACCGGGCACGCTCCATGGAATCTTAAAGCTATATAATGATGATACATTTTCTTAAAAATTAACAGACCGTAAGAAATAATCGTATTAGTAAGTGTTATTCGAGTTGACCGGTATTATAAAGATCAAAGGGACGACTTCGTTAAAAACAGTTCCTTCATAGAAGTAGAAGTAGAAAATCGGTGATAGATCTCATTTTAAGCGTTTCATTTGTGTTTCAATAAAGTTGTGGGAACATTATTTAAAAATCCATCTGCTGCTGAAAGGTTATTTTGATTTAGGGAAATATGACTACGAAAAATGATATCAGTGACAAGGAACAAGGAAGACTATCCCTCGAGCAGGGCTGAAATGTGGTTCTGGCACACGACACACACCAGTTCACGAAATCCATAGAAATCGTGTATCTCCGTGGGCTTTATTGAAAAATAGGAGATAGTTGTCACCAAACCGCTTTTTTGCATGAGTTGACCTTCGAAAGGTTGAAGAGCAAACTTAAATTGACTTAGGAACTTTCACACAGCGCACAAAACAGGTGATGTAGCGAACCTTGAGCGTATACAGCATACACTATATCGAGTTTACAAAAGCAATTCGACTCGAGGTTATCTTACATCTCTCTCTATTTTATTGTTGACATTGTCAACAATGTCGACAGCCAAATAGATTTAGAAATGCATTCATATATGTAATAATGTAAGTTAAGTAGGTTTATACTGCTAAAAGTGAACAGGAAAAATTTTCAATTGTTAGATTGCTACTCACCGCTTCGAAAGGAATTAATTGAATAGGTTAAATAATAATAAACTGTTAGAATGTTTGTAATTTATATTTTAGTTACTATTTTAGTTTAGTCAATTGATAAGATGTTGGCGCGTTTGGTGGGGTGTGATTATTGTAAAATGCTATTTAGTAAACAAATCTATAAAAGTTGTGGTGGTGACCAATTATAAAATACGTTACCTTTCTGTTTGCTATTTTTCCAATGACAACTACAACTACACGTTAATTAATTTTTTTAAACATAAAGTAAAATATGAGTTTTGACATTGTCATATTTTCAGGCTTATTTATAGTGTGACTGAAGATTTTTAACAACGATAAAGAATCCAATCTAATAATTAAGTGAATTTCGAACTTTCTTAGTTACCTGTTATATAAAATGTATTGTTACAAAAATAAGATCGTCATTAAATTAAAAAATCATCTGTGTAACTATCCCAATACCTACTCATCGCCAATAATTTAACTATATATAATGTGATTGAATTCTCCTGATTCTGATGGTTGATGGTAAGAAAAATAAGGCAGTGTTTGATGGACAAGAAAATGTGGAAAATGAATCCTAAAGCAGATTACGCCACTCGAGTTTATTTTTAAAAACTCAATCTATAGTTGTTGCTTTTGTTCTTAATTCATTTAAATACACTATTTCGTTTAATTCCAAAAGCCAGGTTGTACGTGACAGGTTTTTAATTATTTACATGATCTCTCCCAGTCTATCGATAAAAAAATAGTATTTATGAAAGTGTCAATCAAATTAGTTGGACCACGATGGACTGATATAAGTTTGAGTTTGAGTAAGTATATATTTAAAAGTTTGTTAGTAAAATACATTAAAATAATTATTCGGCATTGCATTGTTCACTGCTCGATGGAATCAATCCGGACAAGTATATTCCGCAGTTTCACTTAATGGACACCACGGCTGACGGCAAATGTTACGCATGTTTTAGATAATTTTACTAACTTATAATAACCAAAATGCGTCTTTAACATACCGTGTAAATTTAATGATCACACGTCAAAAATGGCAAAATTTAATAAATTAAATTATTATTATTGAATGGAACTGGAAGCGATCTGATAAAAATGTTGCACACATTTACTGGCGCAATTTGCACACATCTCATTCTTATGTTCATTTTTAAGCAAAATCGAAATCCCCACAATTTTTCCCTGCCTGAAACATGACCATATAGTGTACTTTAAAAGCATAATAGATAGACAATTAGATTGTCGAACTGTCAACTGTGGCAGAAACAATGGCTGATATAAATAAAAAAAAAACAAAAAAATCACAGCCGAATAAGCTTTTGCAGTTTCCAAATCATTCTGCATATTAAAATTTTATTGTGTAATTTTGAATCAAAATAATATGCAGAGTTCGTATAATAGTCAATCCATGTTAGATTTATAGTTAGAATAGTTTTACTTGTTTCAAGGCCCCACTCAACACATCACTGACTGCATTTTCCTCATTACTTTTGGTCTTTTTACAGTTGTACATGTTATTAATTTTCTCCGCATCTGTGGTGCTCATGCCTACCCTTTGTCCAATCTGCACCCCCGCCTTTTTAGGAACGATGGTCTACATTAGTTCCCAAACGGCTGCAATCTTTTGGTAAGGAAACCTGCTGCTTGCCTCCGATTCGACCAACGTTGGAGTAACATCCGGCGCCAGCAATGAGAGAAATGTAGTCTTTTTCGGCTTTTCGGGCAACAAACTTTATACAAGTTTGAGAGGAAATCTGTTGAAAGGCTGACTTAACTGTGGCTTGCAAATCCGCCGCTAAAAGATAATTGCTCGTTTAAATTTTAATCCTGCCAATCAATGAAAACGTGGTAAAAGGTTACTTTGAGAGCACTTACGATACGATTTGTCGAATTCGTAGGGAATGGTGCCGTTAGGCCAACGATACCTGGTATCAACTAGACCCGCTCTCGCTTTACCCGGAACAAGTCCTGGAGCCACACTGACGATGTCTCCTTCAGTATAACCAGCCTCCTCAGGATTGGGAACGATAGGGTTACCTGAAGTTTAAGAGTTTTGTTTAATTTATATTACATTTTAACGGCGTCGGCCAGGGCTGTCAGAACAAGGAGGAGAAGGGATTGGCCCTTTTTCATTAAAGGGTATAGGGACCCTTATAACGCATCAGACAGGGTAAGCATCATCCCTTCTCCCTGTTCCAACAGTTGGCGTCAGCTGAAGCACAGTTGTCTGTAATATATCGTCCTTTATAAAGAAAGTTAACCAGCAATTAAACCGACGGCAGCAAAAGCTAGCCCGATGCCAAAGATCTTGGAAGCCATAGCTGGAGCTGTAAATTGTAACGTCAATTTGGTTTTTTGTTCCAACAAGTTTTCCAATGTCAGAAAATGTCCCGGAACGAACTGAAATCTAACTGACGACTAACGATCTCCCAAGTCCAGAGAGCTGCTTTCGTTTTATTTTTCAACCCTAGGCAGTGTGGAAGATGTGATAGATAGGTAGTATGAAAAACAACTCATTCATTGTCAATATTTAATTAAAAGCAGGACGTGCCCGTGAATAGGATCTCAGAAATTCATTTTTAAACAATCCTACTCAGCCACGTGAGGATACCATTATGTTGCTGCTGATTGCTGACGCTGTGAAGCTCTCATGCTTCACATTTCGTATGATTGCACCCCGGTTCATCCTAACTATCCACCAACGTTTTTAATTTTTAAAATTCTATTGTTATCTCCTTGGAGAGCTGATCAAATGGGTATATCATTGCATTTTAAATTGTCATCCTATGTTAGGGCCAATCGACCAAGGAAATTATTTCTACGTTTCCCGTCTCCTACCCGTTTGGAGTAATTTATGATCTCGGCCGAGTCACAGATATCTTAAAAAGCTACTTTTAAATAACAGTATGTATTTCATCAAATCACAAGTATACCTTTTCAATGAATTATAAAATGTCGGTTTTGCGATATGTCCGTCCGGCACACCGTCGTCGTCCGAAAATATCTCAAGAGCGGGGGTTTTAATATTTTTAGCCATCCTGTACTATACATTTGACAGTGATTTTGACACCAGTCGGACTACGACGACGCTCACCTGCTAGGAATGATGAATACCATTGTCTTCAGTTGTAACGGATGTCAGCAAACATGCCATGTTTCCTCAATACTGTCAATAAGCAAACATT
>JAHZNE010007779.1:0-28539 GCA_027744055.1 Callyntrura sp. NNG-2020 | reverse complement strand
CATCATACATGGAATGTACGAATTTTGCTCTTCATAGGATTATGACCATAATATAACAAATATAAAATCAAACCGTTCAACTCCAAACCGTACTACAACGTTAGTTTGCATAATTGACGCTTTCATATGTAATATGCACGGTGTCATTTTTCCATGCTGATGTTTGAATATACGCTTTTTCGGTTTTTTGCGTTTGCATAATTGCATGGTTTAAAACATATATGCTAATCAACCCAGACTATCTATAACATGAGTTTGTCATTTGTCATTCAGCCCAGCTGCGATTATACGAATTTCATACGCTGGCTGTCAAAGTATATTTCTCGTTGTTTTGTACTTGTCGTTAGCGAAAAGGACATAATGTCCACCTCCTTTAATTGACGTCGCCAGTATTTTAATTGAAAGCGTTACTTTTATTACGAAATCTGATTCTCCATGAATAGTAATAGCAAATGTCTGAATAAATTGTCTTATGTATTACCTGACTTCTTTAGGTGGACAAACCCCTGCCAATGACCAATCACACTGGAGTCGCTGTGATCCGGTACTCTGAATAAAAGAGTGACGACTGTTTCCCCCGCCAACGGTAGAAGAACCTGATATAACCGCTGGTTTTCTCAGACTTGTGGCCCTTTTCACTGGGCTAGCTGGAGTACTTTGTATAACTGCAGCAGAAGATGTGGATGCAACACTTTTCCCACCAACGAAATTTTGGTGGTTGGAATAGGATCTCTCTCTCGGATAACTGTTACAGCCTCCCCTCGAGTTTAAATCTAACGCTTCTTGTTGATGGTAAGACAGTCGGTTTGCTTTTGGATGGCTGGTAGGAAGACGAACTGGATTCAACGGAATTCCAGCTGCGCCATTAGATTTCGACAGTAATCTGCAGATTGCCTCTGCCTTCTGTGACCGTTTTCTTTCTTCTTCTGGTTCCAACTGGGGCTCTTCTTCTGGGATGTACCTCTCAGGAATGTCAATTTTATCTGGAGTGCCAAGAATCCGATCGATAAGGTCTTCGTCGAAATCAAGATCTGTGGCTGTAGTAGAAGCCTTTACAGGGACGGGACGTCGCACAAAAAAATCAAACGGGTCCATTTTGGCAATAGCATTGTCTTTTCCTACGCAGTTCTTTGTACTGTTTACTTGTCACGCCAGTTTATAACTTTAAACACGAACTATTTTGTTCCTTCAGATAAAAATACTATAAACCACTACGATGAGATCAACATTAATACCAGCACCCTTTAACTGTCAAATCTGGCTTCAACACATTCTCTACGCGTACTTAATTAGAACAACGCTCTAATCATTTGAATAAGTTATCTGACAAATTTACTTAACAACCATATTGCCATAAAATGTAAAGTAATGAAAGCCACTCTAATGTGAACAAACTATCTGCAATCTGAACTATCTTGAAAATGAACACTTGATGTATATATATGATGAATTTCGTCCTATATGTAGTCTTCGTTGTCAGGCAGCTTGAATTCAAATTGCTAATGCACACAATATGATATGCTCCGCACCACCACTGTGAGAGAATTCATGCACACAGTTAGATAACTTAAATTGTCACTTTAGTTTTGGTGCCATTTTTTTGCTAAACAAAAATAGTCTTCTCGACTCTCAACAGAGAGGATGGATGCAGGGAACCAATGGCAAATTGCAATAATGCACATGCCACACTCTACCAAAAAATAGGCCAGTGAAGTGAAAGGTATTGAATTGAATTGGCACTTGGCAGTCAAGTATATTATTGTTTATTAGATCCTTCGCAAAAAGTCTTTATTGCCTCTCCGTTACACTAACACGTACTAGTCACGTCTGTCTTTATATAGGTACATAAAATTAATAGACGTCTCTGGGCGCATACATATGCTGCAAAAATGGTCATCCGCGTTCCAAAATACTGGCTGTGCTGGTCTCTTTTAATTGTTCATTTTTTTCAAGGAGAGCATTTCGTCTATTATTCAAAATGTTTCATTTGACAAATAATTTTGCTCGTGTCGCGTCATTCGTGGAAGACGATTGACGCGCAAAACGTCGTGGGATGACTGAGATATATAATACTACTTCATGTTACTATACTGTGTACTGGGCTCACTGATAATGTAGTGCAATTTGTAATTCAATTAGTAGGTAAATGTGTGAGAGACGTGCAATTACTTAAGCTATATTACAACCAGAAGGAAACTGACAACAAGATGAGCACTTGATAGTCTTCTTTACCCAGAACACTCGTGTACTTTTTATTCGCATTCCACATGACTCAGGAGGGCTATGATGACAACAGGATAAAGAGACTTCACCTCCTCACGGATAACGTCAATGTTCTGGTGGATAGTTACTTACAAGACAAGGAATCTTGCATATAATTTTTTCTCCATCAATACGACGAAATACAAAGTTTAGTTGTCTTTTTTCCTTTACTACGTCAAGGCAGTGCAATTTTGACAGGTATACTCACAAATACACTCTAAAAGAGATATAAATACAGGCTACTCTAGCGTGTAACGATTTTGCGTTGAAAGTTACAACTTGTAACACGGTAAGTGTCAGAGAGTCCCAAGTTTACTGCATATTGCTTACATAATACTAAAATATACAATAACAAACTTTGAGCACATCATTCGACAATAGAAATACTACGGTCTCTTCATCTCTCACAACGCAACAGACACAACAACAGTCAAACATCTAATAATACACTTGACGCTGCCAAAACGATCAAGTAAAGTGAAACCTCTGGGTCTCCTCGTCAACACTCACCCATCTCCAAAAAAAACTACGCTGCAAGTTACACAAGCAGAAGGGATTTCGGAGGAAGTTTGTATGAAAATAATAACGACGGTAATGGAGTGAACAACGTTTCACTAGCGTCGCAGTCAGTCGAGTCGAGTATAATTTTGTAAATTACACTAATTACATATTACATGAAAGATCTATATCGAAATAGGAGCTTTACTATATAATATATGAATGCGAATAGGAAGGAACTTTTAGGTTATTCTTAATTAAAACTTTTTTCGGATGGTTACCATGACGACCGTACATTGACGGGTTTTTAAATACACGTAAAATGGCTCGGACCCTACTTGTCAATTATCAAAAATATGCAATGCAGCAGCAGACACGCCACTTCTCTGTCATCCTCATCTAGCACAAAATACAGAGGCACAACACAACTCTTCTTGACTTCAATGTTGTCTTTATTCTGTGGAGGCAAACATAGAAAACTATAGACGTAGCAAAAATGTACTACTTGATCCAATGGAGTCAATAATACAGTTTTATAATGCAAAACTCAACTAGTAACTAGTGCATTAAAACACTACTACTCCAAAAGTAAAAAAGGTCTCATCTCATGGCATCAAGACTATGATGATGAGTGTTGGTTGTCGCTGTATTCTCACTCTGTCGTCGGCTGCAACGAACATTGTAATACTACCATTAACAATGCAGAAAGCAAGCAAAGAGACTGGGTCTCAGAATGGACGATGGGTGTAAAAAAAAATTATGAAAGTTTGCAAAGTTACATAGATGACTACACACAACACAATAGACGAAAATGTACTGATCTCAACAACTGATGATGTAGCAAGAGCAACTGCATATACATACAACTGAACTAAACCACATCTATATAAATATAAGATGACGACGATCTTATTATTATTATTTATATAGGATGCATACCTATATAAGTATATAGAGCGAGCTACACGGGCTGGGAACGGGAATACATGGAGAGCAACAATAATAAACGGCAACGGCAAGCAATATGATCAACTTGCAACAAAACAACCGAATCTATAATACATATGCACATTACATGTATAGATATATTTACGAAGAAAACTTTGAAGCAAAACAATGCGGAGTTGCGAGAGAGACGAGAGAGTCATAGAAGCGAAGTAATGCTGTGAGTGATCGTAGCGAAGCGTGTATGTAATAAAATGTAGAAAAAAAAGTAAAGTTTCCTTGCTCCTGCTCCGTTCCTTCGGCAACCAAGCCGTAGCCACTCGACATCATCAACATGAAGACCGACAGGTAAACTCTGCAAAGTGTGAAAGAAGGGGGAACCACCACATGAAAAAAAACGATCGAGATGAGATCATCTTGCTTGGCTTGGTTGTTGTTTCATCCATGGATGAACATTTTTAGTTGACTTGTCTGTCAGTAGTCGCTAGTCGTAAGAAGAAAGAGAGGGTGGTTGGTTGCTGCGAGAGGATGGCGATGGTGCAGGAGAATTGCATTACATACGTGAATTGCAAGAGAGGAGAGTTAAATCCTAAAAAAAACTGAAGAAGGAAACAGTAGAAAGGGATGCACGAATGCAACGTGTGAATGCAAAAGATACTTTCAAAGAACACAATGCAATACACAATCTACACACAATAAGGGGTATGCATTCATATTCATCCACCTATGTACTTTGCCGTCATCGTCGTAAAAAGTTTAAAAAAATAAATAAGATGAGAAGAGAAAAAAAACTTAGTGCTTTTGTAGTATCCTTCTTTGATGAAATTTAAAGGGAGCTAGAAACAAGTACCAAGTCATGTTCGTGTTTCTTGTTGGATGTAGCAGCACAGAAGACATCATTTTTGATCATCATCATCATCATCGTAGCATGGCTAGGGCCTTCCACCAAATATTGCTGCTGTAAGGTTGTGCGTTTGCATTTGAATGTAACTATAGGTGGTATTATTGCTTATAAAAGCAATAAATTGCATCATTGCATCACTTTGTTTTTGTAATTTTGTTGAGGTTTTGTGTATAGTGTATAGTAGTAAAAGACGGTTTCATGATCACCGCGAGGACGAGATGGTGATCTCGAAAGGGAAGAAAGTAAAGCAAAGGACACGAAGGGAAACATAAGAGTATATAGGTAACACTAGGATAGGACGAGGAGGGGATGGGATGCGATATGATAATGAAGATATGACGTAGCGAGCGAGTAGCAAAGAGATGTGTTCACCTCACCATTCGTCTTGCGTTCCTCTGTAGAGGAGAGTGGTGGTGGCAACGGCACCCCAAAAAGTGATCCCTAGTTCCTCGAAACAAAACTGAACACGAAGCAAGTAAATGATTTAACGAGTATTTCTTGTTCAATTTTGTGTAAAAGGTATACTTATTGGATTGGGAATGGGTATGGTCCATTGTCGTTATTGAGAAGCAGCAGCAGCCAGCAGTTACCAAGTCTCCCTTTTACTTACGTCGCTATGATTAATACACATCCCCAAAATCCACCAAATTTTACTCGGTGGATGGATGTGTGTTGTACATCTTTTTTTATGTGTGTACTGTGTACAACGAATGTGTATAGTTTTTCGTATTTCATTTTCTGCCTCTTTCTTAATAGTCGATTGTCAAGTGAAGGCGCAGTCTCGTTGTTGTGAGTCATCTTTTTCGGATCGGTCGAATTTGATGTTTCATGATGCAAGCTTGGTTCATCAAGCATCTGGCTCAGAGTCTCGGACGGATAATGGCCTACAGCTAAAAACAAAAAAAAGTTGTATTAGGTATACGAGTATTAGTATTATTTCAGAAGGGAGCGCAGTCGAATGTTGAATAAAGTTGTTTGCGGTATCCCTATCCCTATACTACTCTCCTCCTATGATGATCTCTTCTCAACAATGAGCATGTATGTAATAAAAAGTACCTACTTTGTTTTACGGCACATGCTAAAAAATTTAGAATTGGATTGTGTACAAGTCATGTACACACGGGTATTTTTCTCCGAGAGTGTGGTGTAGGCATTTACATTTGCAGAATTCGCTCTCTCCTTAACAAAACATCCGTCCAAATCAAACATCCAAGCAAATACGATCTAATGGAAAATGATAACAATAGCCTTGTGGTAAAATGCAGAATGGAAGTAGAATGCGGAGTGTCAGTTTACAAAATGTTGATTCATTGTAGATGTGCAGGATTAGTAATTGAGAAGATAAGGCGTTATGGTGTAATGTGGGGAAATAACAGATTTTTTTGTCGGAGGTCAGAAATCAGAATCGTTTTCGAACTAACGCAATGATGACTTTGACATGACACATTTATTTGCCTAGTTAATGCTACAATAATACAATGCAACGCTTTAAAATGCTAATACCGTCGTCATCTCTCAAATGACATGATCTCCGTTCTCAGTAGTGGGGAGCTTATGAATCTGATCGTGAGTCCCTTAATTTTCCGACTAGATTTTATTACATCAAATAAAATGATATACTAAAAAGCTCTTCTAAAACTTTACCTACTTCACGTGAATCCAAACCGCCAAAAAATTGGCTATCTAGTCAAATGGGACACAATTCCTTAAAAGTACGTAGTATTGTGAGACCGGGGTCATGGTCGATAGCCATCAACATAATTTACTACTTAAGGATGAACACAGGTTTGACGCAACGTTGGGCGATAAAAGGGACATTAATGACACTACTAGTTTTAGCGATCCCTCTAGTATTTTCCCTTCAGACAGATAGATGTAAATTCGGTTCTTCCTATTATACCGGCCATTGGATTTTTTTGCAAAGCTTCAGTCCTGTGTAAAGAGGTGATACAATCCCCCTAAATGAGAAAGACGGTACTTATGGTAACTGTCAAATAATGCCATAAAACTCTTCAGATTCATTAACAATCCGCTTCAACGTGTGTGTGTACATTACGATAAAAGTCGATTTGACGAGATAGATGAGCTTGCAAAAATTATTCTTCCTCCTCACATTTAATGGCATGCTAAAGAGCACATGTTAAAATGATTTTTTTAAATCAGTTTGGGCCATCAACACCTAAAATGCAGCCAAGCAAAGGCTTGAGAGGTTGAGAGTGCCGCTGGTAGTAATAGCAGTAATAGTAGTATGGAGGCCGTTACCAGGTTCCTCAAGTAAACAAAGTTTTTCAAGTCAAGCAGTTTTTGTAAATTCAAACTGGCAGTAATCGCAGAGAAAAGTGCCTTCCTTCGGTAGTAGTTGTGCGTTTGTGTGTGTAGCAGGGAATCTATTAAGAGAGCATGCGAGTGAAAATGTTTTCAGGAGAATGACAAGGATCAGTAGCATGAGAGCAACGTTGAACTTGCAAAGCAGTTTTGCTTGCTACCACAGAGTAAACCACTACAGCAGCAGCAGCAGCCCAACACTCTGAACAAGTGCTGGGGAGATTGTGAAAGAATGCGGATGTCTTTTTTCTGCAAATTTTTCCTTGATTGTATGTAGTAGCAAGTTGGTAGCAGTATCAGCAGAGAAGGAAAAGGCAAGACTGACTAGAGCAACAGAAGCAACAGAAATACAATTAAATTACATACCAGAAATACGCAAACCACAGTGTTTAAGCGATGTCGCTTTTTTCGTTCCTGGGTTTACGTCTTGACACCTTAGCGATAAAGGTGAAGTAAAATGGAATTTGCCTCAGTTGAAAGAACCATCTTTCTGCCTACACCGCCGCCATCCACCTAATCCACCACCTCATTCGTTCGCAAAGTAGCAAAGCGTGTATTTACTTGACATGCACGGTCATTAATTCACAAGTGCTCGTTTCTCCAATCCAATCGATATACATTGTAAGCCCGTTTTATTGTAATTCTTCCTCGCCGAATCTGCGATGGCATACACACTCACAACAATGGTGGTAGGTAGGAGACATTATTATGTAATTTCGTTCGTTGTCGTAAACATCTGGCTGAAACGTTTATTATAAACATTCACTGTTACATACATCCACTATACGACTTGCTTACATGCTTCAGAGTATTATTACATTATTAGGTAGATGTACGGTAAAAGTCCATTTCTTGATATTTCATGCGATGCGACTATTATAGGAACGATGTGATTTGAGCTGGTTACACTGTCATTATCAACCCATTCAAATCGGAGAGAGAATCAAGTCATATTTGAGCTCTGTTTCACGATAATGTTAATGCGGCCATGCCATTACTCTTTCGACGTGAAGCCCTCTCTCTCTCTCCTTCTCTCTCTAGTCTCTACCGACCAAGTTCAAGTTCGATTTGACGAATAAATTCAGCCCTGGTAAAAAAGGAAAAAGCGAAATGGTTTTGTCTTTCTATAGCAAAGAGCACGAAATCGAGACAAATTGCTTCTGTTATAGACAAGGATATGTTTTTGCTGTTAAATTCCTATAGCTCGCAGGCGAACAAAAAATTACTCATATGATGATGACGGTAATTGCAAGTTGGATGGGACATTTTCGACAAAAAATATCAAAATTGAAGCCATTTACTATTAAATTTAACCATACATACGAATTGCCATGCTATTACGCATTTTTTTATTTGAAACATAATAGGCTTAATGCAAAAAAAAATATTATCTGCGTTGATACTTGATATGACGATTAAGGATATTTTGTTACAAATAATATATACGTGAAATTTCATTTCTCAAAATGAAATACATACTTGACTTCTATGGCGGCAATAAAATAATTTTTTGTGGGGTGTGTTGCCTTACAAATAGGAAATAACTAACCCTACCTACAAAACGCTCTGCAGTCATTAGTCATTGGATGATATTGGAATGTCGACTGACGAGAGGGAAGGGGTAATAATAATACGCACGTTCAATGTAGTAGTACATGTGAAGTATGCTGTACACCACCATTATATCGATCTGGTAGCATTATTAGACAGTTAAAAGTCTGGGTTAGGCGCAAGACTCTTAAATTACCAACTTTTACTGTGGCGCTGTTGTTCACTTTCAAAAATTTGTTTGTCTTTTAATTTGGGTCTCCCTCATGGTTAAATTTTAGTTAAAATTGTAAAAAAACATCGTGATTTTTTAAATGAACCTGTTGATTCCAATTCCAATGAAAACGAAAGTGTTTTCTGACGCTGCTTTCCACGTTAATGATTTTTTACTTGTTTTTTGCAGCCTTTCTTGTTGTTTGGGATTTTTTGTCTGGGGACTATAGCACACACACTCGTGTGCATTCATCAATGTGGCCTGGCGTGCGTGCATGTGTTAACATTGCTAGATATTCACAATGAAAATTTTTGTATGTATGGTTGTTTTTTCTATATTGTTGTTGTAATTTAATTTTGGGGATTTATTTTAAAATTGGCACGAAATGACTACCTTATGTGATATTAGTCACAATTTATAGCGTATAGAGAGAGAGATGAACATAAAAACGAGAGTAGAGCTGTCGACTATTCTTTCGCACTCTTGTTTCATTATTATTATTGTTATTACGAGACTGTTGTTGTCGAATTTAAAGAGGGGTCTAGTATTCACAAACAGCTTGCATACATCAAATTATAAATCGTCACTCTCGCTGTTTTCGTATTTCGCAACAATGCTAAAAACGAAGTGCACAGAACAGTGAACAGCAAACTAATTAAAAAAAGAGTTGTTTGAATCTAGGACAAACCTGACTAGTGAGTGAAGAGATGCATTAACTTGGGTTTTTTTTTCAATGAGACATATACATTAGACATTAATGCATATGCATGCTGGGTAATTTAGACCCATAAAAAAGAAACTAGAGTTTGGTCAATAAACTTTTTTTTGCAAATGCAAACTTTTTAAGTAGCTGACGATGAGTGAGACCTAAAAATACTTATAAACTACACAGCAATAATTAACTCAAGTACTATTATTCATGTTTCGTTTTAAAGTTATTTGTCAGATATGTAAGCTGGTAAATTATGAATCTGCTCAAAAAAATTGTTTGGTGTTGTTTTATATTTTTTAATGTTTACTACAAATGGAAGGATTACCTTTAAAATATGAATTACTGATTTTCCAGATGTTTTGTATTACAAGGTAATTAATTAACTTGCACGCTTACAGCGCTTATATTTTTTGCTATTGCGTATTAATCATGTATTTACGTTTACAACTCAAGCTTGTGACGAAAATGTTGTAAAGTTGTCTAATGCATGGTGGCATGCCCAGAGAGTTGAGTGAGAGTTGCCATGACCATAATAAACTATTCAGAGCTTTTGTTAAATTTTACGATGGCAGGTTTAAAGGTTCAGGTATACATACATGACTTCATGACTTATATGGCACTTTACCTGGCATAGCCTCGAAATTCCATAGCATGTACTTATGACTTACTCGTTGATTACCTAGCCCATTTTGTTTCCAAACTTTCAATCACTGTAACTGTCAAGCATCACATAATGAAATTCATACACATGATTAGTGTATAAATTTAAAACCTCAGAAATGTATAACTTAATTTGGACTTTGGGAAATGACAGGTAATTAGGTGCTAATACAACAGATATTACACGTTTTCAATTTTCGCAAAAATTTCGTAATATCACGGTAGGTAGATTTTTGATGAAATGACAAATTATATACACACTATTTTGCATAGCCACACACAATATAACTACGATAATACTGGTTGATTTTTGGTAAATATTAAAAGTTTTCCTTTCAAGCTTCATCCTCCCATTGGATGGAACGGATGTAAAGTTTTTTTTATTGCGCAGAGAGCTATTTTTGGGCGTGGGTGCAGAATACGCATACAGAGTGCGACGTTTTTTTCTACTGGTGTTCTCATAGGGATCATGTATGTGTGGCTAATATGTCTACTCGCGTGAAGAAATGGAGAGGAAGGAATGTCTGGCAACGACAATAATGTGACATGCACACAGCATTGCGGTACAACTCGTGAGAAACTTTAATTGCATCAGCAATTACCATTTTTATTGAATCGACTTGAAACTACACGCCAGCCAACAACAACAAGGAAATACCTACATGTCTCCCTAACGTGACATACGAAACGAAACCTTTTTCAACGCAATGGCTGAAGCTCTTTTAATTTTTTTTGTTATCCAATAATAAATTTATTGGCTTGACGATGGAGACTTGGTGCGTGAGATTTAAAAATAGGAACGTTTTCATGCACGCAAGTAAGCTGACACTCTGTGATAACTACAAAATATTTAGTGAGGCCATAAACATACACAGGAGAAGGTACATAAAAAAACAACATCATTTGCGACATCGTGTACAACAGGGCACACAACAACAGAATTGATGGTTCGTGTTCGGAAATGTTTTTCTACGAGAGACTCGTAATAAAGATGTTTGAACGCACTTAAATTGTGCAATTACATAGTAGTAAATGATTTTTCATTGCCTTATAACTTTAACAACAAGCTGACAACTACGTAATCGTTTGAGTGAGTGTCTAAAATGATCTGTATGGTAACGGGGGAGCTACATCGAGATCGCGAGAGAAAAAACAGTTTGAGTTAAACATCATTGAGTTGAATACCTCCAAGCACTTAACGTCGTGTTGTGAATAAGTTTGATGGATTTTTTAACAGCGCCATGTCACCTTCTTCGTTTTAAGGGATGACGTGTATAAACAAAGGTGTATTATTACTCGGTGCGTGAACCCACCTTATTTTTACTACATTTCTCTCTCCTCCAATTTCCTTGCCACTTCAGTTGCCGCTGATTCTTTGGAGATTGAGAGAAAACTGTATTTTCGCAGCACGTACTCCTGCTCCTCTTGGATGTGTGACTTAGTCAATTGAACCACCTACTACGACGAATAATGCCTGTTCAGTTCAATTACTGTCGCTATCATGTTTTGCATGATTATACAGAGAGCAATGTACAATCTAGTCAGGCGATCGAATTGCATTTGTCGTCGTAAATATGTGGTTTAGTTGACAGCTTCAGCAATCTGTACACGGTAGCAATTTGAATCTTTTTGTTTAATGCTCGTCTTCTGCGGATAATAATAGGAGGAAAAGAATAACTAATTTTTAGAACAATTTCAAAGAGACAGATGGGCGTGTATTGTGTGGATGCAAGAGGAAATAAAAGTCATACACAAAGATGATGATAGTCGTTTCGCAATTTTCTTGGCACAAAACAAAATCTTTATTGCCTTAAAGTTTGTCACATCAAATAACAATAACATGATATATATGCGTCATGGTAGTTTAAAACTGATACAAAGCACAGTATTCGATATTCTCGACAAACACAGGTATACAATAACAATAATTAGTAATAATAATAAGCTTTGAAAGTTGGGAGAAGCAAAAAACGATTCTTTTCTAAACTAGCATGATCTGTCGTGTCGGGGAAGATCCTACACAAGATTATACATGTAGACCAATGGGAAAATCACGTTTTCTTCTATTCTGGATAAACGGGTATAGTATAATTATAAACGCTACCGGATCGAATATAGAACAGCAACGGATATGAACTGAAATTAAACTTGCACGCAGGCGTGTATTCGTTAGACGATAAAATGATGGGGAGGAGGAGGCTGTTGGCCACCTATAGTCAGTGACTCACAGTGAGACCACAAAGAGGAAAATTTGAAAATGACTGCTTTCTAAATTTTGAATCGTCAATTCAACTTTATAACTGCAACAAATATAAATTCATAATTTTTTAAGTGTCAAGTGTAGGAAACATGATCAAAGATGATCAGCAAAAATGATCCTGGAAACTAAACGATATCCTACCAAACTATCGGTTTTCTCGTAGACCGTAAACGTATCCATTGTGCTACATTTTTTAGTTATTTCTGATAAAATCCAACCTTTTGTATATTTTTAAAACGATATAAATATGTATTGATATTACTTACTACTAGTATTATTTCCATGTACAAAACCACCGGTAAACTTTTAACTGACTGAGATTGAATCTAATCTTAACAAGATGTTGTACAAAAATGTCAACGTACCCACTAAAGTATTAAAGTATTCATCTCTGATTGTATACTTTCAAATAGTTCCATCGGCCGTTTAATAATCCAGGATTAAAGCTATATATCAATGGCAAATGTACTTAACTACGCATATCTAGGTACCTAGTATACTTCACATTTAGTTTAAAAGTTCATTTGTTTGTGTGCGTGTGCATTTCTAATACAGTATCTCTCTATACATAGGAGGAAGTTCTTTTGTTATCAACAATACAACTTGTTGAAATGGCATTTCTTTGAATATTAGCCTGAATTGGTTTACGAGTTAAATTCTAGTTCAACTGGTGTAGTCATGTTTTAATACTTAATTTACGTTATGTCATGTAATCTTTGATATATATATTTTTCCCGATATGCGAATTAGACATAATTTGAAATACCTTTTGAAACATCACAAGTGTCAAACAGATTCAGTATACAGATTTTCCATTAGCTCGAATAAGCTCCACCCCCGGTGGTCACAACAAAGTTACAAACAACACACACATATCACGAAAGCATACGGACCGAATCTATAGTATAAACTCCATTGCGTACTTTGTCCGCGATGATATAAGCCCATGCAAAATACGAGTTTTTAAAGTCATGTAACTTTATAAATACTCGGTGAATTTGTCTGATTCTTTGTTTCGGGGACTACATGGAGTGGGGCTACACTACCAATAGCATTTCAGCCATGTCCGCATGGCGGAAGTGGGTTAACAAGTGTTGCATATCTTTGAACGCACGTTTTCTCCATTTACGCAATGTTAAAAATCCGCTTACAAAGATATGCAACACTTTTTAACCCACTTCCGCCATGCGGACATGGCTGAAATTCTATTGGTAGTGTAGCCCCACTCCATGTAGTACCCGAAACAAAAAATCAGACAAATTCACTGAGTACTTATAAAGTTACACGACTTTAAAAACTCGTATTTTGCATGGGCTTATATCATCGCGGACAAAGTAACGCAATGGAGTTTAATTAAATTAAATTTAGGTGTCAATACACATATAACAAAAAACGTACATTTTATCATAACAATATAAAGAGCAGACAACACAAAAAGGTTTATCCTTGTATCAGAGTCATAATAGTCACCAGCGATAGACTAATATTTCAGTTTGTCAACCTATCTACCGGTAAAAAATATTACAAATATATCAACTTAAATATAAGGTCTTTAATCAACTTCACTTTCGCAAACACAGTTAGTAGTTCCCTTTAACTAGCACACATATTAGGTACTCAGTTGTAGCTGGTTGGTTTCTCTTGTGTGTACATGTTTTAGATTTTATGTTACGAAAAGGACGCAGTCCTTTTCAGTAAAATATCTTTATTTTTTATTATGTCGCGATTGTGATAACTTTGAAAACGCCACAAAATGCATGTCTGTTTACAGTAAAGGGAGATTTAAATGTCAAAATTACTCGATTTTAATCCCCAAATACATGGCGCAGCCACAAAACTCATACTTAGACAAACCTATTTAACTAATCGCATATCGGTGTAATTTCCAGCTCCAGCTGTAATTTCCTCGCATCATTAGAATATTAAGTACACTAACTTAGACGTGCTTTATATAGTTTTTGTACATGATTGTCATTGTTTGTTAGATAGAGACCTTTCCTAATATTTTCTACTCTCATACGATATATTGTTTACTTGGACACACTGATTTTTCCAGGTTGCCCTTTATCCCTCCCTGTTGTTAACTATTTTAATTAAACATTTATGTTCATAATTAAATTCTGGAGTATATATATACTATTTTAATGTACAATGAACTACCCAGAACCTAAAGCTAGCAATGAGCACCATTCGAAATGCTGCCTTGAAAATATTGGGTCTATAATTTTTAATAAGCCATAATTTAAAAACTAATTAACCGTAAAAAAACTGTGACAAATAAAATACTTGAATACGAGTGAACAACAACAACAACATTAAGTAAACATGTACCCTTACATAAAACTTACTTTACACCATTTTTCAAAATTTCAAAGCAAACATATTATTCGGTACAAAAATCACGGCTGAAAAAATTAACTAGATAAATAACCAATCTTATATACGCGTAAACAATTATGTTGTGTAATAAAACTAAATCCTTTTGTTAATCCTTAACAATAATGACGGACGATTGTGTATACTCTTTAGTCAAATAGACAATTTAGGTTATTATTACATAGTTGTGCTGCCGGCTGGCTTTGTAAATTGTTGGATATTTAAAAATAATAGTCTCTACTGTAACAAATATTTTATGAATGAACGACACAACATGAGTTTACATTCAGTGCCTATTCTGATTGTTGTAAGTCTCATTTTTTAGAATGGAGGACTTCAAAGACTAGATTATTCAACAGGGCAAGCCTCCCTTCATTGAAACTTTTTCTCCCTAAACTCTCCTCTCTAAATATTTCACTTTCTTTAAGTACAGGGGACATTTTTAAATATAAAGAAAGTTTGTTTTTTTTTCATAGAACCTAGCATAATGGGTTGCTTTGGACTTAGTACGAGTACGAAGGGCAACTATAACGAAGATTGGTCAAGGTTTAAAAAAACAATTAGCATAAGTGATGAGATGGAGAATAAGAGATATTGAATATTACAGTAATAAAATTATAGAGATAAAGAGTAAGCAAATAGAAAGACATCTTTAAGCCATTGACGAATTACAATTTGAAAAATAGTTTAACAATGCGGATGGAAAGTAACAGATTCACAATGATACACAATGAAAGGTTATTTAATTTTCAAAAATATGTACATACGTACGAGCCACTTAAACTTGTGGAATCGAATCGCCGGTGGGTAGCTGCTGTATGGAGAAATCAAATTCTTACATTATATTGTGGATGGGATGTATAGTAATCCTTTTCCGTGTGTGTATAGTTGCCTTCAATAGTGTTGGAAGTAAAACGATGCTGGAGCTGGGCAAGTCATATGGATAATGATGGCCACACAATTAAACGTCTGTACTGTGTGTTTGGATACGTACTTTTTTGAGAGAGCCATTTCGTGAAAGCGTAGGAGAAGAACCTACGAAACCGGGATTTTTGATGCCAAAGCCATCAGGAGTTGTTTTGGATTTTTTGAGAGAAGATCTAAGAGGACCACGCACGGAAGGATTTGTTGACACAACGGTGGACAGAGTAGAAGCAGAGTCCGTAACGGAAGAACCTCCATTCACAGATTCCGTGTTGGACGGCGTCATACTTGTTACACTACCATTCCAAATATTAGAACTAGTATTTATACTACTACTACTATCTTGAGGAGAAAATAATTGCTTCATTCTCGCGGTGGACGAGGGCATTTTTTTGCCTCTATTCATCGAGGACGTATGCCTTCCCATCGAGGAAGATGACTTCCTATTTGATGGGAGGACATTGCCTCGTTGCCCTCGACCTTTCATAAAATTAGCAGACGGCACATATTGAACACGTGAAGATTCTGTCACAGAGACAGATGGAGCTGTACCATTGACAGGATCCCGATAAGCAGGATTCCCTATTGTTGTGCTGAGCCCGTTGCTGGTGAGCGTTGACGAGAACACCATAGTTTCCGCTTCTTCTCCTCGCCAGCTAATAAATTCTGCAACGGTTAGGAGCATTACGATTGTTGTAAAAATCGCCACAACAACCTATCCAGGGTTTTTAAAAAAATCAAACGTTATAACCACTCAGAAAAATTTAAAAAAATGCGAAATTGTTGATCTTAAAGATTTTAACTACCTCCATATAAAAGCAAAACGTTACTTCTACAATGTAACCTCGTTCTAAGTCATTTCCTTGGAGCGCAAACAAGGCTACCGCCGCAATCGTTAGGGATGCTGTTAACCGATTAAATTAATTCATTAGCCTTGTACAGTAAACAGAAATATTATAAATTAGATTTTCTGCATTGTACACATTCATGTTTACCTGCCATGTTTACGAATAACAGTTTGCTGATAAGGACTTGTCTTCTCGTTAATAGGAGACGCGTTCGTGTTTGCCCCGTTTGCATCGTGACGTGTAGGAGGCACATCAAACAGTAAAGACCCAATGCCGCCACTCCCACAGAGCCACATATTCCAGCGGCATAAGCTGTAACTACACACACAAGAAAACCAGGATAAGTGTCTGAGCTAATTAAAAAATATAATAACAACAATAATAACAAATAAAATGACAATAATATTGTCATCAATAATTTTATTGTCGTACAAGAAGGCCGGAAGCTGGAAGTGTGCCATGGTCCGCAAACACTCCTCCCAAACCTGAAGTCCTTGCACAGCCTCCATGGTCCAAAAGTTCCCTTTTCTTCATCTATTAAATATTTAATATTGAATTTAAGTTTGAAATTTCTCCCTGGCTAGACACTTGTCTTGAACCAAAAATTCGTACAAACTTACGAACTGTGCTCCGAAACGTTCCCCAGTACGGTATTGTAACAGCAATTGCTCCAATGACGAAACAAGCCACAGCTAGGATGATGAGTCCTACAGAAAGGGCTAGTTTCTGGCCATCCATGGCAGAGCATTCTCTGTTTGGTTTGTCTTTCTGTTCTCTATTCATTGAACTTTTAGAACTCAATGTTTATCTTGAGTTATACAACATAAGGTGACATAGCGCTTCTGAAGAGCACTTGAGGGTTGAGTCAGCAACTAATTTTATTACTCCTCACACTCTCGCGATCTATACTCCCAGTATTTTTTAAAATATAAAGGCGTGGCAAACTTTTGATATAACCCTAGTTACACTGTAGTCGATACAATACAGCATTCAAAAATAAAGCCAAAAAAGCACCACTGTGAGGTCAGCCACAATAATATTTTATTGTTGCCTCCCAGGAAATATCCCGATTGTCTTTTCAATCCCGACAGTATAATTACAAAAGTATAACCGCCACTGTACAAAATAACAATCCTATTACAGATAACCCTTTATAAATGTTAACTGTCTCTTGTTTACAAAAAACTTACAATTTACAATAATTTTACAACACTGCCTTGACTCCTACATGTAAGAAAGTCTCCAACTCTCTATTGGAGTCATCACAACCTTCCTCATGAAGTCATGTTTTGCTCGTTGGCGTACATTCTCAGAACTAGAGCTCTTTATCACTTTATTCCGATATTAATATAGAATAATAATAATAATAACAATAACAATCACACAACCGAGAACAAAAATGATATCTTATTTTAACAGCACCACTTCCAACACACTCATGAAAATTTTATATTACATTTTAGCATCATATAGCACAACGGAGGAGCGTGTACACCTGTTCAGGTAAAAACATTCGTGTTGGTATATAGTTGTGGTCTACACAACATATATCATTAAAGCTGTTGCGCCCACAAAAGATAAGCTCAAACTCAAAAAAAAATCTACATACAAGTTTATCCAGGCATCCCGATAACACACAGATCAAATTATATATAAAATGTACACTAATATAATCCTATTACTTATATGTACTTCATTGGCAAACTAACTGTTAAACCACGTATTATTACAATTGTGTGCGTGTGGAGTAAATGAGTTCATGGCATGAATCATCCATCATGCACAGAGTTGATAACCTCCCTGCTTGATATCCCTGAACACTGGGTTCGTTTCCAGGAGCTCCATGATAAACGCATACAGAACTGTTTTGTGCTTTCCGTCTATTATTTACTGTACGCAAATCCTGCGCGTGACGACAAGTGACAAATTCACAGAGTTGTTGATTTAAACGTTTGTCCAATTTCGTTATCGGTTTACCGTTCTTTTTTAACTTTCCATCTTTCCCAGATACTCTATGCATTAAGGTGGTTTCTGCATCTCGTTTCTGGTTCCCCCGAACAGATAAAAATTTCCAAGCACAAATGTGCTAAAAATCCGTACTGATAGTGAGAATGAAAATGAGTTTTAAAAACAGATAACTCCTCCCTCGTCACAGATAAGATATCCGTTGAACTGTTGAGGCTAAACTTTGAAACACTTTTCCACCAATTCTCCTTTCGAATCAAACCCACCGAAGAATTAAATTCTGCTGACGTTGCCCATAATACCTCATTTCATGTGTGTGTGTGACTAAAATACACTGGCAAATTTTGTATCTACGCTAAAAAACCACCAGACAAATTTTCACCTGAAACATGTTTGTGTATAATCGTCTTTTCCTCTCTCTCTCTCTACCCATCCATGTAGGTAAGGTATGTATACGGCAGGGAATGATTAAAAGTTTCTTATTCCCATTCAGTCTGCCAGACAGGACCTTTACTTCGTCCTTTTCCCTGTGTCGTTCGCTCCATTTCTCTGTCCTCATCTACCTCACATTACACACTGTATCGTCTGTGTAGAAATTCCTGCTCCTCGTCTACCATTATTACTCCTTTTACGACGAAGCCCCTGTATTGTTGTGATGATGAGCACGCTGATGAATTGATGATGAGAATGTACCCAGTAGTACCTAGTCAGTGCTCAGCACTCCGTACTCACTTGTCTGTTTAGTGGCGTATTTACCTGCCCAGGTAAAAAAAAATTCTGTTTGTTTATGACCAATCAAGAGGATGTGCACCTTGTGTACGTTTTTTCTTCAGCTGCCAACAACATTATTAGTAGACACTTGCCATGCAAGCTCCCTCCCTAACTCCCAACAACAAAACGACTTCTATTGCACACCAGATAGATCGACGACAACAACTGCTACTTGACGAAGAAAACAACAACGTCACTATACCATCAGTTTATTTTCGCCGAAGAAAAGAAATGCTGAATAGCGAATGCGATGGCAAATGGTAAAATAATCCAACGCCGTCCTCATGAAACCCTGCTGTTGTCGTTATAACCATGTACTCTCAATATATATATATATATATATATATATATATTGCTTGCATGCAGGTAATGATGATAGCTAACAACAATATCAATCGTTACCAGGTTGGCAGGTAAAAAATGCATGAAATAACCAGCGAAACCGTGACAAAAACCTGCGCTAGTAGTGGCAGAAGAGTTAGAGGAAAAAGCTGTGTGCACCTTTTTGCACGAAAAGCAACACATGACGCGTACCTTGTACGTGTCAGTCATTCAGCAGAGCGGAAGTGGACAAGGGATATGATGATGATGATGTTGTTGGTGCTGTTGATGATGATGATCTGATAGTAAAAGATGAAACTATAACAACAATGCCTATTATACTTGTTTGAATTGCAACATGAAAAAAGTGTGGTCTGTGTGTGCAATGTATTCATTACGTGGTTACCAGATACCTATGCGATTCTGGTTTCTTGTGCGTTTTAATAAGGTAAACACAAACTTACACTGCATAATACAGGTAAACTTGTACTGAAAAATTCAATTTGGCAGCACAGCAGCAGCGTATCATCATCACACGCTGAACACAGTAGTAACAGCGGTAATTCAAGTTGTATAACCATAACCACGTAACCGTATCTTCAGGAAATCTTCAGCGTAATGAAACGACGAGACGACTATATATAAAATGATGATGGTGATGATGATGATGTTTGCATTTTGCATGTAAATGCGATAAATACAATCGTTTCTATAGTGCTGGCAGCAGAAAAATAGGAAAGGGATGGGATGTGGTACGAATAGTAATAATACGTTAAAAAAAGTTATAGTTTACCATTTACCACCTGCATTGCCATTTTATTTTGTACAACACACAATTCGAAATTCGTTTCTCGCTATATCGTATACCCACAATTCCTGTTTGCTTTCAGAGACAAGCATGCATATTAGATGCCGCATAACAATGAAAGGTGCTCGAATTGAAAATACAATGCAGTGCACAATAACCAGAAAGTTATAAACCAGATAGATCTAGGCAGTGAGCATATATTAACAGCTTTCCTTGTTACGCTGCTGTGTGTATATAATATATAAATGAAAAACCACGTATTGGATTTGATTTAACTTGACGAAATGAAACAATGAATTTGTATGTAACTATTGTGTTGTAAGTACCTACATTGTGTGTAGGAAAAGTATGAACGGCAAAGAAGATGAGCCCAACTAAACTATTGTATACATTTGTATTTATCAAGCACACCCCATGTATATATTTGCAGATGAGTTCCGCAGTAAAAAAAATGTTCGTGTACATTTATGGGTTTTAAATTTTTTTCTGTGAATATTTTTCAAGGTGATGATGATTGTAACATAGTATGTGAATGTGTTGTATACAATGTGTACATACTTTAATACTTGGTATGTTTTTTACATCACGGCAATAATACTGCGTACTAGTGCCTGGCTTGGTCGTACCTTGTACGAATTTTAACCTTAGGATGATTTGGATTGATGAATTTTGAGAATGGCATACACTTGAGGAATGCAAACTCAATACTGGAAAAGATTTCACAAGGGAGGTGATTATAAAAATATTAGTTTATCGTCTTCTCTAATATTGTTCTTGTTCACTCTATAATTTAATTCACAACAGCGGGACCGACGCCGCTGCATAAGTGCGCTAGATTAAACAGGGCTATACAATTCTATTTAGAGAGTTGCTGCATTTGAGAAGAAAAAAAAACAGAGTTGATGCCGACGATGATGGTAAGAAAAGTTGTGCATTGAAACCAATTCATTGAGCGTGTTTTCCTTGTTTTGGGCACTGAAGTATATAAGACGCGGTGATGCATGCCACCGTGGAAAATTGGAATGGCTTTTGTAAACTCGTAAAATAATATTCATTTTCGGGGTTCAGTTAGCTCTCGCTCCAATCGTTGGTTTTCATGTAAGCAAAGTTCATGTCAGACCCAGAGAGAGAGAGAGAACATCAGGGCAAGCACGAGAAATATTGAATATTGCGTTTGAATTTATAGAAAAAAAGAGAAGAAAATTACTGCCTGCTCACTCGCTCAATGAAATGATGATGGAACGACTGAACGATTGCATGGAGGCGTTTGAGGTGATTTACCTTGCCGTGTTCGTTGCGATTGCGAACTCTTCTTAGGTAGTAGTGGTGTTAGAAAAAAAATGTACGCATAGATACATTCAGTTTGAACTTAGGTTTTCCTTGAACACGATTCACGACCACGATGATGATATGCGAAAAAATACACAGGTGTTGGGATGCAAAGTCGTCAGACAGTGTTCTGCTGTAGGCTATTATTTCTTCGTTAATACCGTTAACATTGTCTGCGATGGTGATTCTCTCATCTTCTTCATACGCTGTAATGCTGACTTGAATGTAGTGTAAAATTTTGTATAAATGCAAACCAAGCCCAGTCCCCAGTAGTGGTTGTTCAGAGTGTGGCACTACAAAAAAGATAAAGCTCATTATTACCGAACAATCGCAAATAGAAGAGTTGTGTGTATAGTAGACTTTGTTTAACTTTGTATGTACCTCCCTATAACTCAAAAACATCAAATTGAGCTGAACGAAAGTTGAATTGGTAGATGACTTGATACATTTTTTAAAGCCTCATTGTGTGTGCAGCTAGAAGTCACCGCTAAACGAGAAGGGTAAAGTAACACGTGCCCCTGCCCAGGTAATGGTATACGCAACCCTTGTGTTGTTGTTATGTGTGGGCAGTTGGGCATTTTAAACAATAAAGCAGGTTTTAGTTTCACCAAAAATAATGTTCCTATCAAAGTATGAGTTAAAGATAATGCGTACTAAATTTATGTTATTAAGATGAGCACGTAAAAGAAGTAGCACAACAAAAAGCGATCCGTCCAGTATCATCGGCAAGGAAGCATATCCATCAAACATTTTATTTTTATTTTTCGTTCCATACTGCACTATTAATACAGAAGATAATGTACACCAGTTATTCTTCTCAGAACGTAGATTCATTAGCATTTATTAATAAAAGTTTATGTTAATGATCATGATAATAGGTGGCAACATTTGATTTCTAAATCGTTATCGTATTCATTTTTTTACAATTAATCCAAGCTTGTTGAAACATCCATATTAAATAAATGTCATATGCAGCTAAGATTGATGGGTGAATGTAAAATGGTGGCAGTTGATAGAAACATTTTTAAACAGGTTAAACTCTTTATACTTTGAACGAGAAAAGTAGAAACTAAGAGGCAATCATATATACACATTGTTAACTAGTGTAAGTAAATGTGTGATGAAATAGCAGGAAAGGTGAATGTAAGAAAGCAAAAGCGTTTATTCTTGTTAGGTGTAGGCGGTTTTTTGTGGGTAGCTACGCGTATTTATAGAACATTTATCTAGGATTCAGGTGTCCCGAATTTATTCTCTCACTTGCAAGTCATTTAATCCATGATGTGGAAAGCAATATCGACACAGTTCTATCGGTTTCATCATTACGATGCCAAGTCATGCGAGTTTCAGGTATTATGATTACTATGCACTACTAAAGAATGAGTACGCCAACTGTGAAGTGTAGAACAAATTTATTTCCTTAAAATTCCATAACCGTAGATGAGACTGTGATGTTTCCTAACTTTACCTAAGGGAAATCTTTTTGACAGCTTTCCTTTCCGAACAGACAAACATGTCTTGTGAATAAATACATAGAATTGCTTAAAAATAAGAGCAATCAAATAGAACATAGAACATAGGTGTCTACAAAAATAGTACATTTGTAAGAGTTAATTGACTGCATGATAGGATATGCTAACAATCACTTCATTGTTGTCAACACATAGCTTGAGTTCTTTAGAACTGCTTTGCACAAATGAATAGCAAATGGTGTAATGTAAAACTAAATTAACGGTTCGTTTAAATTAGTCATCGAGATCATCAATTTCGTCAGAATCAGGCATAAATCGCATAAGCGTCATTTTGTATGTAGCACCGGTTGAAGTTGAGGGCTGAGGTTTCGTAGGTGTCAAGTTTTCTCTCTCCATGGGTAACTGTTCCTTTGAATTTGGAGATGGTTTACGGGTTTCCAGAGTCAATTGGTGAAATAATGGTACTGGACCCTTTATGTCTTCCTTTGTTAAAGCAGCAGTCAAATACGGTGGCTTTGGTAAGTTGTATGCAAAGCTGGTTGATCCTTTCCACTGTTTTGGGTTCGCTTGAAATCTTTGTGGATTACGAAAACGATCGGGCGTATTTCCTTGTTTCGTCATTTCCTTTCTGTGTGTCCCCGTTGGTGAATTCGCAGCTTTGGGAGGCGATCCTGATCCTGACTTCGGACCTCCATGAGATTTCCTTCCCCCTGTTGGCGTTACGGCCCTTCCAGCAGGTTGTTCATTGGTCGAATGGTGCACTGGTGGAACAGACGAATTAACTGTCTTTGGAGACTGTCCTCTTTTGAAATGCGACATTCTTTCAACCGGTGGCGTTCTGGCTCTCGTAGAAGTTTGATTGTTGGTCGTTTGATAGGCGTTAGGAGCAGGTAATAATGCGTTTGGGGACGACCCACGGCTAGAATACGGGCTTCTTTTAAATGCTGATGATGGATAGTTTGTTGAATGATGGATGTTACCAACAGGCGAATTTAATGCCTTTGGGGATGACCCTGGATAAGAATACTGTTTCCGTCCCAATGGTGGCGTCCCAGACCTTGGAGTTGTTTGATAGTTGGTCGTTTGATAGATGTTAGGAGTAGGTAATAATGCGTTTTGTGGCAACCTAAAACTCGAATAAGGTTTCCGACCCAATGTTGGTGTCACGGATCTCCAAGCTGTTTCGTCAATGCTATCAAAGTGGGAACACTCATAAGGTGATAATTCGTTCGGGGACGACCCGGAGCTGGAAAACGAATTCTCTCCAAATGTTGGTGTTGCGGGTCTTGACACAGCTTGATCAATAATTGAATGTTGAACATTTTCAACGAAGTATCTTGCTGCCTGAGGCGGTGACCCGGGATTTGAATACGCTTTCCTTCCAGTTGCTTGCGATGTGGACCTTATAGGAATTTGATGAGAGACGGATTGATTGGTGTACCTAATAAATGACTTCGGTGGCGACCCTGGATTAACAAGCATTTTCTTTCCAAGTGGTGGTGTCATGTGCCTTATAACAATTTGACCAGTGGGCGAATTAATCATGTTTCCTACAGGAATTGGAGAAGACCGTTTCTTCTGGCCATGCTGTTGGTTTGGAAACTGCGTCTTCGATTTGTCCATAAACATTTGATCCTTTTGCACTTTTTCTTTGTCCTTGTTCTGTTTAAAGAGTGATTTTGGTGACTCAGTTGCATCCTTATTTTCTAGCGGCATAGCAATCTTTCCTGGGACCTCTTTATGAGTTGGTACCTGATTCTCTCTGTTTTGGGTACCAAATATAGTTATGATAATTACAAGCCATTGTAAATTACAAGAGATTATAATGTACTTGAAACGAAGCTAATGTGCACGTGTTGTAATGTAACTTGATGGTATTTACCTATTTTTTAAATTATAAGGACATCGTAACAAATGTTCACGCATCTTCTTAGCTGGAATAGTATCAATGCATCCGTTTTTCCGACATGGACAGATCAACTGCATGTTTGACAGCAATGATTCCAGAAACGGATGAGTTCGGTCAAGTAGGACACTACCACAAACGGATTGACGAGTTTCATCAGCAGTGCGTCTTGGTTGTAACAATTTGTCCCACTGTCGTATTGTTTCCCTAATACTAACGCTAGGATTATCATGGGCGACGCCTTTTTTAACGGTAAAATCTTTGGCTTCGTTAACATTGCCTTTTGTCATGTTACGAAGTGCTCTGTTTCTTTCTGCTAAGATAAAACATATTCATAGATAAGATACTTCAAACTTTTCATTTTTCATGATCTTTTTAAAATATTTGAATGCTTATTTTCATGTCACATATATGTCACATATACCATTTCCCGAACATGCAGTAATGTCCCCTTCAAGTTTTGTAGCGTCCACAGTGCGATTGCCATCGTCCTGAGACACAAGAGGACCCTGTGTTTTGCTACATTCCCCATGTGCATTCGCATTTGACAACTTTGGAAGACTTGCATTGTATTGACACACCAGGTTAGGGTTATTCAACCAACAGTCCCGGCAAGTTAAATGACCCTCACTGCTGCATAGAACATACTCGTCAAAAACTAAATACCCACAAGTGGAACAGTTTAGTGTATGTAGCCACTCAATAGGATGTTGTATATTCGTGATCTGAGAAATGCTCGGAAATGACAACCTAGCATTGGAAAAAAATTAATTAAATTAACGTTACCAAATTTTTCGTCACTTTAATTATTTTTAACTACAACGTTTGTAGATTAACCATTTTACTTACATATTTTGAAGACTCCTGCAAATAAGCTTGTACCGAGCCGAACGAGAGTTGGCAGACCCCATAATTAAACACGAAACTGAACATCCAAGGTACAGGTGTAATACAGTAAAATGTAAATTTGCAGGATAATTTGAAAACTTATGCAACTTGTATCTTTGAGGTAAAGCGTGCAAACAAACCGTCCTTCTAATCCGAGGCTCCAGACAAAAGTGAACAAAAACTAGTCCAACCCGGAAGAAAACCGTTAGCCTGTGATATTGTAATAGATCCAATTCCTACTATACGATCAGAAAACAAATTTAAGATTATGATCCGACACCATAACTATTTTTAATCTGGAATTAAAATTGCATTCACTAAATTATTACATAAAACGACCCGCCATTGCACTTTCACCATATACATTGAATGCATACAATTTGGATAAAAGTATAACTGGATTTTGGAGCTAATTTTATTACATTATTCAGTACATTTTAATTTTCAATAAATTATTTGACAACAAAACCAGAAAATAAAATTACAGATATTTATGAGTTGTCACTTTCGAGCTCACCTATGAGCTTCGATAAGCTCAGAGAATTAACCAACTCTTGAGGACACAAATGTTTTAAACAGTCAAATAGCCGTGAAGGGATCAGACGCACCGGCGTCAAACCATCCTAGTAAAGTCGATTAGCATTTCGGAAAATCAAATAAGAATTGTACAATCAAGACGTTGTAAATAAAAAAAGGCTTATTTTAAGAAACAATTGACAAGATTGGCACTTGATTTTTCAAAGTCAGCTACAAACTCATAACGACTGACTGACTGACATCAAAATTAATTTTACACTTTCTTTTATACTACTAGAAGTTTGTTCAAAAATGCACACGCCGCTTTCGTTATTTTTGAATGTGAATGAAATTCACAAAGTACACAAAACATTATTGAACAAACGGCATTTTCGCATTAAAAATTTTTACATGAAGTGATGGTATTTAAATCACATAAATGTTCATAAACTAGTAAACTTCACCGGAAACAGATTATCATAATAATTTCGAGTAAAAGATACAAATTATAAACGGACATTTTCACAAATGATTTACTGATTTTAAGTTGTTGAACGGAATGCATCATTAGCATTTATTCATATTGAGTATAGCACACAAATTATTTATTTAATACTATCAAGTAAATGCTTGATAAATTAAAAGTAGCAAGTCAACACGTACGCTTGTGTCTGATAGGGCGAGGTAATCGAGGATCTCTATAACATAATTGCGATTTGCGATATATCATTTATTTGCATAACTGTTTTTACATTTTTGCTAAACTCTGAAGAGCGTCACTAGATATTAAGTTTGAGCCGAGATGCAGTGGTTAAGAGTGATTAGCATTAACCTTCAACCATTGTGTATTTTAGAAATTCTAAAAAGGGGAGTTCACAACAAGATATGATACCTTATCGAAAAAGAATTCTCGAATTCTGACCGGACATGGAAAAATCACGAGGACCAGGGGAAAGTAATGCAAGTAGTTCCACCTGTTGGTCCTTTGAAGTTTATTATGGCGCACCAACTGTACTATAGAGTTGAGTGTTACGATTATGCCATTGGCAATTGCATAATAATTTAACTCTTTCCATTAGTAGGGTTCAGCTTTGTGATACAGTATCATGACACTCGGTGTGACGCCTCATACTAGCTAACACGGGATACGGCGAGTATGCGGATAAAACCGTTTCAGTCTTTGGGAAGGATATATCAACCTCCTGTCCCGTCCGTCGTCTTGTTTCTACCACTCTGATGATAGTGGGGCGAAAAAACACCGAGCGGAATGGTGGGAATATTTGTATCTTGCGAAGGACTATGCACTTGTAATTTGTACGTACGATTTGGTTTTGGTTGTTCATTGGCACTTTCCTATATTCATCATTTTCATTGTCTCGTCAAAGCAAAAGATTTGTTCGACCACACCATCAACGAACTCGATCTTTCCAGATACAACGATAAATCAAACAATCGCAATAGAATTTTTAAGTTATGGATTCTGACATTTTACAGACTGTTATATGCAGAAAATGCAATGATGCAGGTCACACTAGTCGCGACTGCCCTAATATTTACGGAGGATATTTAGGTCGAAGTTGCTACAAATGTGGAGACTTGGGTCATACTGGGATGGATTGCCCGGATGCGGATTGTGTGAACGAGCAATATATCTCCCCTGAAATGCTCGAAGGAGACGCCATATTTGAAGAACGAAGCAAGGTGTTTGATGAAGGAGCTGGGATTAATTTCTCAACATTCGAGAATTTGCCGGTCGAAGTACATGAAATTTACAAATATTTGTTTATAGAATTTAGAATATTTAGGTAACATATTTCAAAGTAAGAAGTAATCTTGACTTGACATTTCAGATTGCTGGGAACAATGCTGTCCGCTCGGTCGAGACATTCAAGCAATTGAATCTTGGACCTTTGGTCAACACGCTCCTACAAAATCAAGACACTCTCTCAATTGCTAATACGGTCCCCGCTCAACCGGAGGCGCTCATCCTTGCACCAACGAGAGAACTAGCTATTCAAATAGGCAACGAAGCTAATATGTACGCTTCAGGTTCGATCCTAAAATCACAGGTTATTTACGGTGGCACTATG
>JAHZNE010007778.1:0-67432 GCA_027744055.1 Callyntrura sp. NNG-2020 | reverse complement strand
TTAATGATTAGCAGGTACGCCGCCGCCGTCACCGCCGTCACCGCCGCCACCGCCGGAATCACCTTTTATATATATAGATATGCATTTGTTTGCCGTGCGATTTTAGGTATTTTGCTGGTTTTCAATGGCATTAATAAGAATACTATCAGCAATCAGTATTCTGAGTGCACCATCAACATATTATTCCACGGGATTCATCGATCTCGGTAAACTATGTTTTCAATGTGTGCAGTGTACATATAACAAAGTACACAATTTGGAAAGATAGCTGTGGCTGTGGCTCTATACATAATATATGTTTAATGATATATATCGTGTGCAAACTTCCTCTCGCAATTTTTTTTCTCGTTCTTTCTTCCTATACTGCGCTGCTGCTGGTGGCAAAGCTGAAGGTGGTGGTGCGGTGAGGATGAACATGTGTTGTAAAAAAGTGAGAAAGGGAACATAAAAAATAAAAGTTGGCCAAGTTACAACTTGCTTACACACTCCACTTGAGCAGCAGTTGCAATAGCAGTAGTAGTACAAGAAGAGCAGGCAAGTTGACTAGTGACAAGTAAAAGAGGATGAGGACTACGGCTACAATGATGATGATAAGGAAATAAAAAAATGCAGTGTTTCTGTTTTATAGAAAGGGCAAAGTAGGTAGAAGCTGCAGTAGTTACCGGCGCTGCTAGTAATAGTAGTAGTGGCACTACTACTAGTGCACTTGCTATTCGGAACAAAACAACAGAATAAATTGAAGAAAACGGAGTGAAAAAGTGTCCTACTACGCTCTCCCTTTGTAGATCTACAGACCAACAGAAAATACAGATCGACAGCAACGAGAAAAGGGAGAAAGTTTAAAAAAAATGAACTGAATTGAATCAAAATCTATCCATCTGGGTCAACTGAAATGCAAGTATTACGCGAGTTACGACTTGTAGTTCTAGTCAACTGACAGAAAGCCCTTATGGAGCCACTCAAAAAAGAAAGACGAAAAAAAAAACTCAGGTAGCGTGGCTTATCTGGTTGGTCTAGTGGCGAAGAAGAATCTTCTCATCATCGAGAGGATGGTGCATGCAAACTAGGCGGTTCTTCATTATGCTGCGACTGTATTTCACCTCACAATACAAATGATAGAGCTATAAATGGTAGCAGTTACGGGGTTACTCCTTACCCAACAAGCGTATGTAATGGTAAATATATGTACACAAACCTATGACAAACGTATAGCTTTGTTGTGTTTGAAGTAGTACCATTAGTAGCACTAGAGCTATTCTATCTCGGTGTAGATATTCCTTTCCTACGACGATGAATTGAAGTATAGAAAATTGTACTTCATGTTTGGGAAAAATGCATACCCATATTTTTCTACTGTTTGCCACTTTATTCTAAAGTAGTTTTTACAGGAAAAATTGTGAAGAGGGAAAAAGGGAGAGAGGGGGAGAGATGGGAAAGGAGCGAGAAAAGAGAGAAAAGATCCACAATACAGAAATAGCCTAAAGAAAATCATGTAAACGGGGAATATAAAGGAGGAGAAAAAAAAGAAAGTTAAAAAGTTGTGTAGTATACGGGAGCATTTTGACAAGTTCCTTTTTATTGTTTCTTGCTTCGTTTTCTCTAAAAAAGACTAGTGTGCTGCTGGTGGGGGATGATGGCTGCTTCCCCAAGAAAAAAATTATGTGAAGCAACAGAGAAGAAAGTTTCACTCATCATCATCACCATCATAATATACATAAATTCCCTTTTTTCTACCATGTCTACAACTGCTTCTGCTATTACTGAATATTTGAATAAGGTAGGTAGGTATATGGACAGGACAAAAAAAAACCTTTCCCTTCCACAAACGTTTTTAGAAGGAACACTGCAGTTTAGCACTGCTCCCACTGCATTTTTAAAAGGAAAATAGCAGTACAAGAGGAAAAAGAAGAGGAGTAATAAAAATTTGAATTTGTATCATCCAAGAAACTCCTTGGGCACTCACGACAACGACAACTCTATTATAATTTATGAGGATTTATGGTAGAAAAAATTCTCCTTCCAGTACTCCAGCTGAAGGAAGAGAGATGCCCTCTTCAGTGCAATAGAGCGTAGGCATATATAAAGGCATAGGCGCGCATAAATTGAGACGGGATACATACATATGAGAAATAGCTGCAGGGTCTAACGTAACTCTCAGTAATATCACCGCACCACCAAGCAGTTATTTGTTTCAGTGAAAGCAGGACACACGGATGAATGAACAGATACGGTGTGTGTGCGTGTGTGTGTGTGTGTGGAGGTGAAGTGGAACTATAACGTTTAATCCTGGCTGTTTCGAGAACCTCCTGCATTTCCAGTTTTTAAGTGTCATAAGTCAGCAGGCAATTCCTGCGCTGTTTTCGTCCATTGACATATCAGGTATACCGAGTTTTAACGAGAAGGGAGAGGAGACGAGATTTTTTTTATGAGATAAACAGTTTGTATATACGATGTCATAAAATATAAAAAACACAAATATATCCTCTCGTTTTTACCCTATTATCAGTCATCGTTGAAAGCGTGGAAATATGTGCGCCTTGTATATGAGCGCGTGGATAAAGGAAAAACGATAAGTTTTTCTTAGTCGGTTGGCTGAGTGGGTATTGTTTGCGACTTAACTCTATTTTTTTCCTGACGTAAAGTTCCCACATTTGCAAGGTTCCAGTTCCAATGAATATTGAAAAAGGAAGGAGAGCAAATTGTGTAGAGACGAGGACGTCGACGAAGATGACTACTACATGGTGATGATGATCCATTTGAGTCTTTCTTTATATTCGTCTTTCTATCAAAACTTAGTTTAGATTTGCCAAAGTACTTGGTGTGGATGGGAGCGTCTCTAATGTGTATGGGTGCACAACTTGCATTAGTATGAAGGATGATGAATGAGAGCGGGTAGATGGTGATGAAAAGAGGGAGCCACGGATGAAGGGAGGTTATAAAGAGGACATATATACACAAGTGTGATAAATTGTTCCAATTTCTACCGCCACCAATTTCCTCATTCAATGAGTATCTGCATTGGTCTCATCATGCTTAGGTGAAGGCATCATGGAAGGTTTTGTCCATTGATGAGAGCGTTTTCTAGTAACATCTAACTACACACTAGAGTTCGTGTTGATGAGAAAGAGGGTGGCGTGGCGATGATGAAATGTCAAACGAGTGATGCTTTTGTTTTCTCAATATACATTATACACATACCACAGTCACCACTATTACCACTAGATTTACCATCAGAGCAGCAGAAAAGATGAAAGATCACACATCCAGAAATAGATGGAGAGAAAGAAAATGGGAGCGAAGTACGTATTCAGAATTTTAGAATTGTGTTGGAATACAAGAGGTTGCAGCGAGGAAACGTTTTGTGTGAATTTGGTATTGTTGTCAGGAGACAGGCAGAGGTGTTGTGAAAGGGGCATGTTTGCTATCTATATTTGGCTTTCGCCTATTTCGCTTTATTCAGATCCCGTGAAACTTTGCACAAAACTTGAGTCTCTACTGGTGCTTACTACGCAGGTATTATTATTACAACTTGAATATGTACGTAGGTATGTGTATCCGTTACAATGGAAGAAGTGTGTGGTCACAAAATGTGACTTTGCCATCGTGCGAGGGAAAGAGTTAAAGTTCAAATGTAAAAGTAAAAGTGAGAAGAGCCTGGTTTAGGTAGGTTATATAAGAGAAAACTTAATGTGCGGTGGCGAGGGAGGTGGTGGTGATGGTGATATTTTGCTGACGCTATAAAAATAATAACTAGATGGTTTAAAATAGTAACTAACTTGCATATCGGGTAATAAAAACCTTTGAGCAGCATTTGGAGAAATACTGTCAACTGTGCTTTCTTATACAAAATTTATCTACCTTGTCTAGTTTTGCCTTGCCTCAGGTGTACACCGACAAACATGATATAATTGACGTATAAGGAAAACCCGAACGGGAGGCTCTAGCAGTGCCATAAAGTTGTATCCCTTCGGTGAAGATTCAAAAAACAGATATTTAGACTTATTTTTACTTTACGACATATGCATACAACCATTTTTAAGCTTTGGCCCCATGTGGGAATCGAAGAAGTTAACCAAGCTTGGTAAAGTTTGGAAAATTGTGCAACTTCACAAGATGTATGTGTAACGTGTAAGTAGTTCCATTTGCACTTGTAATTAAACAAATTTGTATTTACCCCGGGGTGATCCCAAGGGGGCCGACCTTTATGTACACCTTCAAACAATCAATTTCACAATTGACTTTCCTTCAAGAGTTATCCAACACAAACGGACAAACGGACATACATTTTCGGCAAATTCAGTATCTTGTATTAGGCATGCAAGTATACAAGTTAATAAAAATAGCAAGGTGATGATAATGAAGATGAAAAGGTTCATGGTCCTACGAGTTTATAGAATTGCTCTATTGAGAGGGAGATGAGATGCATATGTGAAAAGTGAGAAGACGAATAAGAGAATGGCGGTTATAGTAGTGTTGGTTGGTGCGGTTGAGTTGACTTATTGTGGATTTCTAAATAGGGAACTAGAAATATAAGAAGCGAGAGACTATACATATCTGTCCGTGTTGATTTTGGCGAATGTATCTTCATCTGCATATATTATTCCCGCATTATTCTCTCTTCATTCTATTATCACTAGAAGTAGCAGTCTTGGCATAGTCTTCTCCGCATAAATAAAGGTTTCCTTTCGACAACTTTCAATTCCCTTGAAAACTGTCAGATTAGAAAATAGGATAATTTGATATGGTACAGTTTCTCTCACAAAATTATTCTAAATGCAGAAATCCATATTCTTATATATATTTTCATACAAATATGCACCTATGCGAAACATTAGAGTCGCTTCATTGTGAAATGAGTTTAAAGAGGAAGAAGCATATCCCTTGTTTATTTACATTAATGTGAGTCTGTACACACTTGAGCCATATAAACAATATATTTCTTGCGCATAGGTACCAGCGTGGGAGCTGTATTGGCATTTCATCAATAAGGCTATTACTATTACTCTTCAAGTGGCCACTGGAGTGTATATATCGTGCAATACATATTCCATCATAATTGTTTTGAATAAACCAAAGATGTGCATCTATTACATCAACTGTGTGTGCAGGATTTTCTAAATATCTACGAATAGAGTTTTATTGCGGGGATAGTTCCATATCAATTTTTAACCGACTATTTTCAGAAGCCATGCTAATTTCTGCGCAGTATAAGTCTCTGTTTGGCAAAATGTTTGTTTTTTTAATATCAAACTACTATCAGCTATGCTGTATTCACTGCGACTGGATATGATTAGATTACATTATCAAATAACATATTTTTCTTTTCTTGTAGAGAACGAAAATTAAATCTACTGTTATTAACTACGCAAAAAATTTAATGCTGAAAGTAGTTTATATTTGTACGATCAGTATGTTTGTCTGTCAGTCTATATAATCACGAGAACTCTCGAAGAGTTATCGAATTTCGTTCAAATTTGAGTAGTGCAAACCAATCAATATTCCCTATTGAAATTCAGAACGGGCAGCCAAGTAAGATCAGAGTTATGGGAATTGAACAGTCTCCGAGCTAAAAGAAAATTTTCCTGAAAATATGAGGAGGAAAAGCTAATACAGTCTTTGCTTAGGAAAGCATATATGCTGAAAGTAGTTTGACGCGATGATCTTTACGTTTGTCTGCCATTCTCTGTCTGGCGTCATCATTTTTAACTCACACACAAGAGTTCAGTGTTCTCACTCACACTTTACCTGATACCTGAGATCAATCTATTATATTCTATTGAAAGTCATACCAAACAGTCAAATATGGTGAGAGCTAAAGGGGTACGACAATAATCGAGTTAATTTTTTTATTTTAAAAATATAAGTTTTCCGTAGTAAGATGGATTACACCGTTTTATTTTATTTTATTACCATACTGTAAAGTAGAGATTTCGGAAGAAAATGATTGCATATTTATTACAATTTAATATAATGTTGGATTATTTGACAACGGAAAATGATAAAGTTTTACTTTTACCTATCATCTTACTTCTGCATAAACATTAATATCAAAACGAAACCGGAGACAGCGAAGTATTGAAATATTCATCGGCATAATGGTGGATGATCTTTCTTTCATGGGCTACAAAAATGAACTATTCCATGACAGAATGACAAGTAATACCTCACCAGTACAGGTAATAAAATAAAATTCAAGAGCACTTAGAAAACTTTCCCCCTTAACATTACAACAATGAAACAAATTTGCAATTGGGATTTTTCGTTTCTCTTCGCTGTGTTCTACAAAATTACGAACTAATTATTAAGAAAGTTACCGGTTAGGCATGTTGTTTCCTTACATTTTTTTACCGTTCCTTGATACTGTAGAGCGTATATATATTTACTTGATTTCAGATGAAAAATAATGTAAGGATGAACTTCTCGTTTTAATTATTTACAAATGAGGTTTAATTTGCAGGTTTAATTAAAAGTGCTTCATTGAATATTTTTTTTTATATTTCGTCACACATTTTGCACCCAAAGTTTCGAGTCATTAGGCTAAGCACCTTCAACAAGAGCTCTAAGGGAAACTAATTGTAAGTAAGATCAGGCTACGACACCATGCCACTTCCTTTGTAGTAACAACCTGGCTAGCATGAATCGAAGTCCCAAATCACCAGTCGCTGTAACTTTTCATCTTTCATCTACATTAGCCATTACAGATATCGACAGGTAAGTATGCATCCAGTCAAATGAAAATTGGCAAGAAACGATCAACAGTTTTAGCTAGCCTGTATTCACTTACTTTAGTGATTTTACCAGGACTTTTAAGCTCAAAATAAACTGCCAAAAAGAAAAACTGTAATAACGATGTAACGTTATGTCTTTGATGCCCTCTGATATCTTTGATGGAAAACAGAAGTACCAGGTGCATGCACCGGCGAATAATTTTAATTAGTTTTGAATTATTAGATAATTTGATTAAAATGTTTGATCTTCGGGATTGTTGGTAAACCAGAACGAGACATGGAATTTCTGTGTCGATCGCGAGTTTTGCTAAAAGCCAAAATCAGACAGGATAGAGGGTAGCCGTTTACAAGGCCAGCAAAGTAAAACGCTTTATCGCAATAATTGGTTTTACAAATTCCAAATACTCTGCGGCTACTGTGTGGCGTAAACAGGGAATAGATAGATGCTTCCGGACGAAATAATAGCGTGCTACTCCAAATGAATTGGAACTACCATTGGAATGCAAACATTTTTTTTACCATAGTTGCTGTAATACTTGTACCATTGGTAGAATGACGCCACACTGGTACGGGACACGAGCTTCACTACTTCAATTCAAGGTATTTTGGAAGCAACTAAAAACATGCAGGAGTGGTAAGGTGCATAACAATTTGAAGTGATAAAGTATAGATTAAATACTGAAATACATATTTTATAGGTCAGGTTCACTCACATGCAATAACAAAATAGAAATAAAAACAAACTTGATCGTTATATACATAGTTGTTCTGCAATTACATCGGTTAGTATTATAGTATTTATTAAAACAAGCGCAAAAATAAAAAAAAAGTGATTAGTAAAACGTATTAGTGATTCAAGTAATACATAAACAATTCGATAGTTGCTAAAACAATAATGCTAAAATAAAATTATGTAACATGGTCAGGTTCCTTATAAAAAATATTAAATTTTCAAAAAGACACATGCTAGTAGTAGCAGTAGTAGTAGTAATGGTAGTAGTATAAAATCCGGAAAAAAGATGGAGGTCCATACGAAGGTGTTTTTAATAAAAATTCCTCAAGTTTCTGTCCATCATGGATTTCTGCCTCAATTCTTCAGTAGTTTATTTCTGATTATCACGTATCACGTTTGTTTTAACTAGAGAACTGTGGAGAGAACAAATTTACTCATCTTCTTTTGTAATGGTCGAATTCGAATTTCGGTTCGGCGACGTTTCTGTCGTCACTGATGAGCTACTACTTTTTCTACCACCACCACTGTTACTGCTACCACCACTACTACCGTTGTTGGTAAAAGTAACAATAAGAGCTAAGGTCACAAGTACGATGACTAGCACAAGGCACACGCCAATCAAAATCTTTTTCTGTAAAATAGAAGAAATTAATAATAAAACAATGCTGAAAGGGTTAACAACAAAAACGTGTTTAACAAATCCAATAAATTTTTGTATTTACAATATTTAAGCACTGTTAGTTACAACACATACAAGCATGCTGCTGGTAATAGAGAAAAAAAAGTAATTAAAAGAGAGAAGCCGAAAACAAGCAATATCTCAAATGCTCAGGGTTCACCACAATGCATGACAATCCAAGAGGAAAATTGAAATGTCGAAAGCAAGTATGCCGGAAAAGAGAAAGCAAATAAAGCAAGTAATTTGTACTCAATCAATCGAGTGGCAATAAACAAACAAGTTCCCTTCTAGTTCCTACACCAACACCATCGTCAATCCTAACAACGCCAGCAATGTAGTCCTCATGGATCCTTTTGTAAAAAATGTAAGGAGTGATAAAGCAGGGAGACGTTAAAAAATAAGTAGGATGCCATTAAACAGCTAACAGCTACTTGCACGAAACGGTCCATGGGAAAGTTGAGGAACAATATTTTCTCTTTGAGTTTGATTTTGATATGATTTTCGAAACAGCATGCACGACTGGCTAGCCTAAAAACATACACTACTATAGTGCAGAGTGCAGCGGAGCGGAGTAGGAAGATTCCCAGGAGATGGAATATTTTTAAAAGCTGAAGATGGGATATTATGCTAGTATCAGATCAACAAAAGGACACTACACGGAACTATATACGCAACGAACGAATGTTGATCTGAAATACCACGGTGTATCAATGACATGAAGCTGGAGGTTCAGTGGTGAACTTTATTAGCCAACGAACACAAAATTTCTCGAAATGTCGATGGTGGAATTCGTTTGGAGAGATACAGACGACTAGTAAAAATGAGGGGAATGAGGAAAGTAAGGTGTATTTGTGTGTATTGACTAGAGAATGTTGTGATAGGACGAGGGAACGTGTTCACAACTTTGCCGAAAGGGATGAAATCAATGTGAAAATTTGTATTTGCCTATTTACTCTAATAAACACAACCTGCCTCGACTCCAACTTCCATTGTGTACTTGGTATGTTGTAGTTTGTGACTTTGTGAAGATCCCTACCTTCCATAATGTGAGACATATGCTTTTGTTGGGAAAGAAATAGATGGAGGGGGAGGGGAACAGAGCGAAATCACCCTCATCCGGATTTTATTCGTATGTTCAAAGGCCTAACCTTTTTTACTGCTTTTGCTCTCCCCATTTTCGTCTCTTTATAGTCGTCCAGCGTATATGAATAGATTTTTTTTATTATTTTAATACATTTGGAATTTAGTCAACCAAATAATAAAGCTGGAAGTCAAGTTTTCAAGTTTCAAAGGATTTAAGTTTAAGAGTGGTGGGACAGGCAAGAGCACACTGCTAATGCAATAAAAGTCAAAACCTGAGGAAATTGAGGTCTCTCACAAAATGAAATCATTTATTTCCGCAACTTCCTTTGTTGACAACGGTTCATCGCAACTGAATGGCTTTCACAATTGAAAAAATATCACGCCATTTTCCCCACAAAACATATTCGACTACTATGTCATCGACATGAATGATTGCTGTCGTCGTAAAATGAACTCCTTCATGTTTCTCTACTTGTCCATGGAACCCTCAAGGCTTCCCAAATACTAGGACTCCGTCAAGTCAAAATATGTAACAAAGAAGGATGATTTAATTTTCATATCCATTCAGTTTTGTTCAGCGTACTGTGACATCGATACTTGCAAATTGAATCCTTCACAAGTATGGCCCTTTGCCCCAGTGGTGAGGTACCACTTTGACTTTTAGACACCATAAGTTACAATTGCTATAATAATACGTAATCCGAAGAGTATCCGCGCTTTAAACTATAATCAAAATTGCCCACGTTCTGAAGGCAGTGTTTTAGTGTGGGCGCTCACTTAAGTGTACATACAACACAAAATACATCTCGTTCCTATATCAACTTTTTTCGTCACATTTATAGAGAACTTCCTACTTTAACGCAACATTAACTTTATAAACTAACGCGAGTGAGGGTAAGTGGTAGGCGGTCTGCATTGAATCATGATCACAATGATGATGGAGATCCGGTGAAATTTTCCATGTCATTTCCTCTACCCAACTCCCATCATTATCTTCCTCCCACTCAATTCCTGTTTACTTTCACAAATGATATAATACGTGCATTAGACGATTCTCTCCATCTCTCCTTTTCACTTTCTCCAGTCATCAGAACACGGTGACCCCTTATGAGGAGTAAGCGTGTCGTTTTTAATGTCAAATGTACTCATTAGAATTAGAGTATATTTAATAGACAAAAACAACATCGGATTTGGGGAACAAATTGCATAACCTTTCTGCCTGTAGATCCTTGTCACCATGCTACATGACAGCGAAAAAACAAATAAAGGGATGGAAAAGGCTCTTCTGGCAGACTGTAGGAAATCGGTGATTAAGTCAAACTCTACTTTTTCTGTATAAACATCACTGTGGAGTTCTTGGTAAGTCAATAGACATGTAAACTCAATCTAATCTCTACGGAGTGAGGGAGATATCTTTACGTACTGCTGGGCTGGATACACATCATCGGGCACAATTTTGTTGTCATATTTACGTCAACACCCAAAAACTTTGTATTTATTTTCGTCATAGCTTGTAATTTTAGAATTTGCATTGCTAAAATCGTTCCCTGGCGTCATGCGTCACTAACATCAGCAGAAAAGTAATGAACTATATGCTTGCATGTCATGGCTTCGTTTCGTACGAATCTCTGAAAGATAAAATACTATTGCAATTTTGCCTCATTCCATTTCTCCTTCTCCTGTTCTCTCTGAGATTTTAATTTACGGTTATCCCATGTTGCTTTGATTGTTGTGATGCAACACCATCGAAATAACTCAAACTACATGTTACTACTTCTACTACTAATACTACCAGTACCACATGCATTACATTCGTGAGAGTCTCCCAGTATGCAACAGAATTAGCAGTTGAGCCTCCTAGTATGCAACAGTCAACTGATCCTTTTCCACCAGGAAATTAATAGGTGTTTTCCTTGTAATAATAATACCTGTGTGTCAGTCGTGGATTGTGGTGTGAGTCTAAATGTACGGGAAAGCTAACACTAAAACCACCAAAATCCACATGACTGCAGTTAATGTGGCACTGCCGCTGCTGCTGTTGTTTCCAAATAGACGGTGAAGGTGAAAGTAGGAAAAAAGCCATTATATTTCATTGTCGTCGGACTTTCTCTAGCGCTGCCCCTCTCCCACTAATACAAAATCCACCGAAATGGCGTAGAACTAATGAATGGTATGTTTTTGGGTTGACTAGGACATACTGGGAACTCTGATATCCCTCTACGTCCATCATACAGACAGTTGGAAGTGTACTATTTGTTGCTAACACAGTCTCCCTACCAATATATCTGTAGCCCAGTATATATATCCCTCTTAACAATATAAAGATGCCCCTGAAGCGTATACGATTTATTATAACATGAAAACATTGAAACTATTATTTTTGCCATGTAACCGAACAGAAGGAGGAAAGGTGTGTTATGTAAGACCGTGGGTCCTCATGTTTATTAGTAATAAGAATGTAGCAGGAGACGAAAGAGTTCAAGATTCCAACAAGACAGTATATCGTGACAACTGAGTCAACTGTATTAGAGAGGACAAGACAATAATGGCGCCACCACTGTTGTTGCCAGGACAACAGCAAGTAGCTATATACTTAGACGAATATATGTGTGCCCCGGAGAGGTAAAAATATCTCCAAGAAAAAATATGTTGGTCTGCTTAAAGTTAGCACTGTGTGCCTGATCTGCTCTCTGGTCTCACAGTTTTATCTAGCGTGAGTAGTTCTATGGCACGACCACAATAAAAACGGCAGTTTCCAACATCAGTGCAACATGATCCAAGCAAAATTATCCAGTGCAACATATGTTACAGGACGCAGTTACTTTGGGTATAAGTTTCCTAGTAGGTTGTACTAGTGGTGGTAATGGGATGTGCGTTTCGGTGTTTTACTAGTTGATTTAAAGCCAGGACGGAAGACATGGAGAGGAAGAAGGGAAAGAGTGGGAAACCAAGATGAAGATAGAGGGAAATAGAGATGGGGGATTCATTCAAGCAACAAGCAAAGACGAAATGCTGCAGTAGGAAGGCGGACTCGCATGTCACTCTTAATGTTCTCATGTTATTAGTGACTATAAAAATAGAGCGAGAGAGAAATGTAGATAGATAGTGAAAGCGGGTCATCATGAAAAAAGAAAACTATCTTATTTTCTCTTCATTATCATCAGCAGGGGTAGTGGTATTTTAGACGATGGCAGGCAGCACCATTGATAGCGGTGGTGGTGGGGATAACACAATGAAATAATTTTTTTTACTTGAGATGAAGCAGAAGCAGCTAGTTTACTGGGAGCCAGAGTCCAAATGACTTTCCTGGAACAACAAAGCCTGTAGTATTAGAGATAGCGAGACTTGGCCGTGTTTCCTCACTCAGATCGGATCTGTATTTGGTGGCTCACCAAACGACAGTAGTGAACCTACGGTTGACTGCAGGCTAAAAAGTGATATTTACCAAAAAAAACTGCGACCTGCCTGTGTGTCTCTCTATATTCCAGTGGATTTCATTTACAAAGACCAGCCATCACTTTATTTAAAAACTGAATGATATGGGAAAGGCAAGTAGCAGTAGATTTTTGATAATGTACGATGCAGCAATCAATCGACCTTTTCTCCAGATAATAATAATTTAACCAGGAAAGTGAATGGACCAAATTGCATCATAGAATCATATAGAGCCATTATGTGTCCTGAAATCGTTGTCGTTCGTACACGATGATGAAATATGTGTGCCCACCTTATACAGTGTAAGGGAACACGTACACATGCATTTCATACCACGCATTTTAACCTTTTTTGGAAATATGGAATTTTGGAGTTACACGGTTGTTGGGAAAATCTAATTTAACTATTGCGTTGGACGTATCGCTCCGGCTCATAAATAACAAAAGAGGAAATGTATTTTAAATTGGGTTGGCGACCGTCACAGCGATACTGCTAGAAGAATGCAGAGGAGAAAGAAAATACAAAAGAAAGTGTAGTTAAGGAAAAGAGGCAAGTTAAGGAAAATTTATTTTCTTCGTTTACTTTATGTTATTACTTGGGTATAATGTTTTATGATGGGATTTTCTCAATAGGATGGCTGATGAAGTGATGAGAATATTATGCAAAGAAATATTTCAGTGGAACATGTAACAGTGAACAGCGTAGCGTAGATTAGATTGCGTAATTTCCCATTTTGTCGTCCATGTATGATGTTGACGGGGATATCAGATACTACTCATACCAGAGAGAGAAGAGAGAGAGAGAGAGAGAGAGAGATGGTATGAACGTAACGGGCATGCAATATCAAAAATAAATGTGCCCACGCTATTATACAAGTACATAATACAAAACAGCCCCTAAATAGAAGCCATTCAACCATGCACTTCCATTTATTATCGGGCTGCAACAGAAATGCACATATACATCCATACATATACTATATATATGTTTGTCCGTCTGCTCAGAATAATAAATTCGCATGCCTCTCCTTTTCCAATCAGCCAACTTTTTGGAGAAAGGACAGCGAGGGAACGGCACCGTTATCAGCAAATAATTATCTTTTCTGCGTTCGCAAAATCTGAACTACATTCACAGACTTCATTTCAGCAACTTTTAAATGATTGATATAACCAGATGGGGATATAAATTGGAGGGTATAACATGCACAGTAAACGTGTGTTCAACTCAACTTTTAGACCTCGCCCTATTTATTAGTTGCTCGTTTAAGCGTGTATAATACTAATACTGAAATAGCCAAAAGCGGTCGTTTAGTAAATACCAGAAGATATTGTATGGGAATAAAAGTTAATACCTTTTTTCGGTATATGTGTACACGTTCCTTCATATTATGCTTAAATATGTTTACCGTCGACGTAGGGTTAACTTGATGATTTTGTGGTCGTTCATATAATTTTAACCAAAGATGTTGTCATGTGGAAACCGTGCTATGCATTCAACTCTACTGCCGTCAGCTGTCAACAAATGTAAAGTAAAATGAGAATATCTGATGTTTGCTTACTGAAGTGAGACAAACCCTTAACGACAGTTTTGCTAGCCTTGCAGTAAAGTTAAAATTCTGTGGAACTCGCGTAGAAATAATAATGTTCACTCACAATCGACAAAAATCCGTAAAGAAATTAAGCAATGTGCTCACATCCTTGAAAGCATACAAAAACCAATTCATGGAGTTTCAATGAAACCCTTGGTTACTGGGGACATCAAATATTTAATTAGCGAAGGGAGCCGTGCTATTACTCGAACTCCGAGTCACCATATGGCCGCGTAGTGAGTAAACTAAAACTTTCCTGAGTAAATCAAAATTATCCTTTAAAACACGTAGGATTACAAAAGTATACAAAAAAATTGAACAGTGATGAAATAAAAAAAAACAAGTTTACATTCATCGCATTTTTGTGCCTATTAGTTACTCCGTTATTTTACTTCTGCTCAAACCTCTCTGGTAGTGGAAAGGGTCACTTTTTCATTTTAGCGCGCACAAGTAACCACGCTAATCCTCTATTACACACAAGTAGTACCTAACATACGTCATATGCCCTACCCAGTGTCGCCCCATAACAACGGAAAGAACTACCACGACAAATCTGATTAATTAATAATGTGAGGAGCATTATTGTGGTGGCAGTGCTCGTGCTGGTTGGTGGTGTAACCTGCTGTTTCTATTACTCGCTCGTCACACTTTGTTGAATTTAACAAACCGCCGCCGTGTATTTAGGTCAATTGTCGTGCCACCAACCGTCCCCTACCTTCCCTTTGATATAACATCATCATCATCATCGTCGTCACTTTCCTCACTACCGTAGCCACGCAACAGTTTCAAGATCAACGAATGACAAATGGCACAGTATGCATTTGATGGATTCTACATACATCCTTATTTTAAGGGTTGTAAAAAAATCTTGTACATGTCCAAAATAAATCCTCCTTCTCTCTCGTTCTTAGCTTTCTTTTCTGGCGTTACTTTCCCGTTGTCTATTTTTATCTCTCTGGCGAGTAACTTCCTTCACGTTCACGGTTGGGCGACGACAAGCACCCAACATTAAATAGGTTTTAGTACTGCCTTACTGTGTCTACCACTCCTACTGCTAATAATAATAAAAAATGTAGTAAAAGAAAAACTATTTACTGAAAAGATAGGCCACTGCTACTTCTGCTCCTTCTATTCTCTTTTCTTTCTTTTGAAACACAATGATCACCTTCTTGCTCTGCCTCCTTCTATCTATCTCTCCTGACTCTTTCCGAGTACAACGACCATGTTGGAGACGAGGAGGCAGAAAAGGAAGCTACAAACAAAGACATTTATTCGTATGACAGTCGAGGACAAATTGGACGCGCTTTGCATTTTTTGTGGAAAACACGAAATAGTAAATGGTCATGCTTATCTGTCCGAAAATGAAGTTTTGTTCATAGGGATTTTCTCATTCCTCGCCTAAATCCAGTCTGTCCTGCGTCATCCGTTACAAACTTATCTTGTGGTAAACTTTTACTTAAACCAATACCTGGAAAAAAATCATCAGCCTCAGTGTAGTGGTTACTGAGCTATGCAGTAGTAGTAGTAGTAACAGCAGCAGCAGCAGTGGATGAAGTTGTAAACACAAGTTAATAAATACACATTTTTCTTCTAACTTTTATTTGTGATCGTAACAATGAGAAATAAAAGTAAAGAGCATTTTATGGCCTTTAACCCAAAAACTTTTTCCCTGTTTCTGTGTCATCGTTTTCCACTCTGCTGCGCTGAATGTTAACACGACATCTTTCATTGACATGGAAGCACTCTCCCTCCCTCTTCTGAGATGAGATGTTGAAGTGGTATATACATGCAGGAGGTGGACGCAAATTCTACTTCACAATGTGACATATTACTCTGTAGTACACACCTATACCTCTAGCTTCTTCCAGTGTAGTTCCCTAGCTCTAGTGAGCTCTAGTATTTTCCCCAAGTTTTCATTATAACAGCAATAGCAATGATCATAATAAAAATAATGATAATATTGAATCTGAATAATAAAAAGCTGTAGATGGAGGCAGGGAGAGAGTGTAAGTTAGTTTTGTAGCAACTACAAAACGGTCCACTTCTTTTCGCAGTAAACGTCGTTTTCTTCCTCTGCTAGGAAAACTCTTCTTCTCCTACCACCAACACCACAGGGGAATACACGTTACATTACGTCAAGAAAAATTCTTTTCATCTCTGTCCCACTGCTCCAGCTCTGCCTCTGTTACTGCTGATTTGACCCACTGCAAATTTATCAACTCACATACAACCAGCAACTCACATTTGGGCAGGACGGTACATTTGTCCAAATGTTTGTCCTTACAAAATAAACTAGCACACATCAACACATTCTTGCGCGAGAACACGTGGTGGGTTTCAAAATTTCATACTTTTCCTCCTGTATTTCAATACTTCCGCTTGTGAATGAACCGATAAAAAAAACCTTGAGGCCTGGTAGTTTTTGTAGAAACCTATCATTCATGCATATATTGAACATCCGGTATTTAAATTGAATTTTCCTAACTAGTTACCTTCATCATTGTGTGTGCGTGTGGGGAGCATAAAAGGTGTACCTGTGTGACATGATGAGCCTATGTTTTCAAATGTCTCCAGACGACTATAAAACACTCCACGCTTTTCATGAAATGTGCCCCCTTTACAAACTAATGCACACAAGGTGGTGGACCGACTCACCAGGTATACGCTCCATCAAGAAGTAATATTCTCTAGGTAAAGCATATATATACTACTAAAAGCAGCAACAAACCGTAACTCTGCAGTTGAAAAGTTAGTGTTTAACTTGCTCTTTGAGAAAATAAAATGAAGTTATACAAACTAAACTCTTCGAAGGACAGAGGGAAACGCGATGGAAGGTTGGAATCTTGAAGACCAGCAAAGCAGTTTGTCTTTATAAACTATATAACATTATTGTTGAGTTTTACACCAATAAACATATAATTTGACTCGTTTTAACGACACAAAAAACTCCGGAAATGCTCAGCGTTTAGAGTAAAAACTCATTTTCCCGGCTGCTGCGTTTTTACAGTTCCGCTCGCCTGGTTTTCCGCTGTGCGAAAAAATGTACAATTCGCTGGTTGTCACTTGGTAATTGCTGAACATGGTTTGTTGGATATTTTTAATCTTGACTGTGTGTACGTAACTCTGCGTGACATCCACGAAACGAAGGACTGTAAAAAGTAATTATGACATTATGGCTGTTTCGTCCCTGAGCCTGTAATAAAAGTAATTTTGTAGACTGCTTGCATTTTCCTGTAGTGACTTTATCATCATCAGCATCATCATGTCTACCCAGGTCACAAAAAAGAGAAGAAAAGAGAGGACCATGATTAAAATTGGGAGACAATACACCTTATTTGAGAAATCACATCGGTATTTAATAAATAACCTAAAAGTGTATACGTGGTAAAGTGAAATGTTTACTTTTTGACTGTCTCGCTGCGTGTGAAAATGTATATATCCTCTCCGATCCGAAGAAGTACAGGTTCGAACGTATTACAGGGGAGGGAAGGAAGATATTGTTACATACGTACCCAACTTGTAAGATGGGAGTTTTTTTTACTGATTCCAAATTGCTATGTTTGATGTTTATTTTTTCAACATGGTCCACTTGCTTCGGTGAAGCGATTCGCAGAGAAATATTCTTTTGTAGTAGTTTACTCTTGACTTTCGTCGACTCTCATCATGAAAACCATATACTAGTAGCAGTAACAACAACATGGCACACACACACACACACGCTCTCTCTCTCTCTAGAAGGAAGGGAGTAGCAGCACAAGGCTAACATTTCCTTCATTCCTGGTGACGATGTTGTTGCTGCTTCGTTGGTTCGTCGCGCTCCAATATTTATTGACCTATCTACCTCTCTACCCATTTACCAGAAAAGTAGACCTGCGTACACTTGTGTCGTACGTGATGACGAAGACAGGGAAAAAGGAAGACGGGTGTCTGCTTTACTAGACAAGGATGATGATGATAATGTACACAAGTACATTTTATTATTTCTTTCCCAGTATTATTATGAATAAAACTATATTAGATTTTCAACAAACGGCGAAACTGGAGTGCGGATGTAAGTACCCAACAGCAGCAGAGTAGCAGCAGCAGGACATAATAATACGCCAGCAACATCATTCAGCGCCAGATTTTCCGAATATTAGTACTTGGTCTGGTCTTGTGGGTAGGAAAAAGTCTGATATACGCGTTCTAGACATTGTTTGTTGAACTCATCCAAAAGGACACATACACACGACGAGTTTTTTTCACGAGGTTTTTGTTTGGAAATATAAGGAAAACGAGGAAAGGGGAAAATATTAAAGAAGTGGTAATAAAAATGGGAAGGCAGAGCGGAAAGGAGAAAACACTTGCTGTGGATGGTTGTAGAAAAGCGATTTAATGGTAAAAAAAGGTTGGGAGAGGGGAAACAATAGCTAGAATTTAGAGAAATGTACATCTGATTTGAAAGTAGTAAAATTAGTAGTAAAACGGCAGATTTAAAAAATACATCGACCACTGCCGGTTGACGTGCAGGTACCTCTGGCACCTTTCGTAATGCATGACGACGAATTTTTTTACGGTTCCTGCAGCCATTTCAGTTCTCATGGAGTTGGTTAGTCAATTTGTTTTTCCTCGGTGTTCTGTACCATTATTTGTGCCTCTTCACTTGGCACTTGGTGTTCTATCAACTCTTTCCACACGCGAAGGAGAACCAGCTTTTTCCTGCGTCTGCAACCTCACTCACTGCCAACTTTTTTGTTTTTGATTTGATAGGAAAACAACAAAAAACAAAGTGGAGAAACTAAAATGAAAGTTTACACAGCCTACCTACAAGACATGCACTTACTTCATGAGTAACCACCCCTAGACCTGCTGGAGTATCGTATTATCAGCCCATCGTTCCTCCATATTTTCGCTCTAAATGTTTAACAGGTTTTGCATTTAGGTGGTAACATGGGGAGAATGTAAACTTTATTGGGGGTATTAAGGATTCTGACTGTTTAGTTTACTGTCTGCCTGTCGGAAGTTCCATCCAGAATAGTATCCCAACTTGGGTAACCGTTTTCCGTGGCTTTGGATGGAAAGCTGGGAAATTGGTTTCAGAATTTTTGAAACAGGTTACCTGCTACCGTGTCTAATAAAGGGAAGGATGAGGATGACGCAGGGGTGGCATTTCCTTCAGTTTCCTGACCGAGTACGGAGAAACCCCTCGAAAAGGATGTCACTTTACCCCAACTATTTTTCCAAACTAGAAACACGCCTGGGTAATTACCTACTCTGCCAATTTGTTGCCGACAGATAACCAATGTAAAGCTCCAGCAACTTCCAATCATAGTCATACACGACACGGCAAAATGTACCGGATGTGAACAAAACCTCAGTGTCTCTGATCATTTTGTTACAACCGATCGTATGCTCCCATGATTACATTAAGCAGTAAGCGTATTAGGTTTTTGGTAGTTTCCTTTTGGTAAAGTCGCTTTCTCTCTTCGCAGTATAAACGAATCAAGGAATATTAGCACTATTTCTTTCTCTTGCCTCTCCTACTCCCATCCCATACTTCCTTCCTTTCGCTCTCTCTCCAACGTTTGGTATTAATTCATCATTTCCTCATTCTACCAACCAGAGTACAACTTGCGAGTTTCGTTCAGACTAAATTCAACTAAGCTTGAGTGCTGACTTATTATTATTATGTATATTTCAATGATGTGGCGGAGAATGTGGGATCCTCTTACGCACGAACGGGATCCTGTGCTACTTTGAAAGCAACAAGGCAGACTAACAACCACAAGAAGAAATTATTTCCCATTTTGCCATGCCATGGTACAGTTTCATACGAATACATCTTATTATCAATTAATTTTTCTAACTTAGGCACATCTAAGTTAAGTGCTCTCTTAACTAAGCGATTTCTCTTCTGCTTCTATTTATGGCTCGGTGATGTACGCAGTAAGTTTACAGATTCCGCTCATAGTCTTCCTTCACATCCGTTTCTTCGACACTGCAATGTGTTTGAATACGACTTCAAATTCAACTAATATAATTACACAACTATTTTTTAAATAAAATAATTGAAATGACGTCAAACTAAAAGTCTACCTCCACCAATTGCGTTCTTGAAGCTGAGATTCTGATATGAGGAGAATTTGACGTATGAGTCAAGTCGAATCTCTATTTTAAAATATGGAAAAAAAATTTATTCTAATTACTGCATTCAATATAAAACATATAATTTGTCACTTTACATTGAAGTTATTTCGTGATAGACAATTTTACAGGGCTCGTTTTTTATATAGCTTCCACATTTTATTTTTGTAAATCGATAGCACATGTCAGTGACTCGGACGAATTAGTAGAAGACGCAAATCTAATTTCACGCAGGAGATTGAAACGACGAAGTATCGACGGAATAGCGAATAGCTAGTGATTATTATAGCCGTTGCAACTCGCAGAACGAATCCAAGAATACCACTCTGCGCTTCCAGGAATAATATCTACAAAACGCTCTCTCTTTCAGTCTCTTTCATTTTTTACAATCCTAAATGCGTACACCTGCTTCTATAAAGACGCACGTACACTTCGAATGTCTACTGATGTGACGTGCATAGGTAGGCACAGGTACCACAGTAAAGGGAGCTAACCTGTAAGTAGCTATATTTTTCACAATTGAGAATGGTGTTGATTTTCTAAGAACCTTTTATTGCTCTACTTTCATTACCCTGTCTTCTAATACTTGAGACGGAGAGAGGCTTTATTTACAAGACGACTTGATGCGAATCGGTATTCGTAGCAGCAAAATCGGGATAATTTAAACTAAAACGTTCGTAATATTCCTTCATTGAGCGGGCTTTGAGTTGTAGTGTGAATTCACAACGATATTAAGAATTCCAGCATGTATTTTTACTTTTAAAATTAGACAGTACGACTGCTACTATATCCAACATTAGGAGCTCGGAATTCCACATTATGGCAATTTCAGGTGAGTTGAAAAGTTTTCTAGTATATTTATTGGAACATATCATCACATGGTGCCCCGCAGAATGTTGATAACGTTTGATGAATCAGTGATGTTGATTGAATGAGCTAATTTGACGTGAACGCCCGAAAACCGGATTGGTTTCACATCTTCAGGATACTATACAAGGTCATCTCAATTTTCCGCTTCAAATCCTACGACTTTATTAACTGTGCTGCTTGACAATTGACGTGTTCTTTAAAAAGGAAGTAGAGAAAGGACATATCTGCCGTATAACAAGTTGGAATCAAATTTCTCTTTACAAAGAATAATTTAATGCTGTGGGGTAGTCAAGTGAAAAGATAGAAAGCCGTTTCAATTTTGTAATGATGATACCCGTAATCCACATTTTCCCAAGAATTCCTTTTAAAGTATCATATAATACGTACTTTTGGGTCTCCCAAGCTTGCCTTCTACAATTTATGAGGCGTATCATTATTAAAAACATGGGCGCAAAAGACGTCATATATGATGATGGTGACTGTATCGGAGACGCTAGTCTTCAAGCTTGCATGGAATGATCTTACAGTCCGTAATAAGGTGCTGGAGATGTCACTATACATATACTTCGGGTGCCCAGCCCTATAATTCGTCCTTATAATATTCCATACATACATACCTTCGTTAAATGCGTATTTCTAACTCAGAACCAAAACCAGAACATGTTAAAATGGCACCATTTCCCTTAACCAGGACCAAATCCTTTTTTCCCAGAAAAAAGGGTGTGGAAAAAACGAGATATTCCTTTCCACAGATACAAGCATGAGAACAGGTGCGCATAAAATTACTTAATACACTCCCCACTGTGCAATTTTGAGTGTCGTTGTCACATTCTCGTATTTGCCAACCATCAAAGCCGCTGAAGCGGAAAATATAGAACAATAAAAAGTAACGCATACACTTTCTTGATCTCGTGTAAAGCTCGGTATGTAATACTGCCCTTTTGAACTTTTAAACGTAGGACAATCCAAAGTTACATATAGTTTCTCTTTAAACAAACAACATAGTCGTACCAAGTCATATATAGCAAGCATTTTCTCATTAGTCAACTTCAAGACGATCATACCTAATCATACGGTGGAGTGAAGAAGAAGATCATAATAGCAGCGAATAAATGGCCCTTTGTTTCATATTATATCATCAATATTTCATATTAGTATATATTATACTACATCACATTTCGAAACGAAATGAAGGTGTGTAGAGAGAGAGGCGAGAGTAGGTAATTGTCATTTTACCCATTCTCATCATCACTGTTCGTTTTTTATGGTAATGAAGGCTCGACTTCTTTTGCATCTTAATAACTTCATTTCCTCTGCCACACACACGTCGCACATGTAACCTCTTAATGGTATGCGTAAACAGACATTGGAGGTAAATGTGATGAACAGAGGAAAAAATAAACCCAAGCGCTGTAGAGAAAGCACTGGCAACTTTTTGAGTGTGTGTGTAGTGTGCCAGCAAGTGATAATTTAGAATAAAAACATTCAGCGAAGTGGATATTTTAAATGTATAACCAGGTGAATGTTTTATAAAGTATTACAAAAAATTAGCTAACGCTGGCAAAATTTACGATCGATATTAACCATATTTAACAGCTTTAAAACTGCCCAGCCAAAATAATATTTTAGGCTTTAAAAATCCTTTCCAAAAGCAATTCCATTTTCCAAAAGGTTGTAGTTCAGCAGGTATCTCATCCGGGGCAACCCTACCCACCTTATTAGATGAATTTGTACGACTTTGTTATAAAAGGTTACATAGAATTTCAGTATCGTCAAAATGTGTTATGGGCCTTTTTTGATTGTAGGACACACAAGACCAATCCTTATGAAATTGTATGCCGTATTATTATTATTATTATTATTATTATTATTACAAAACTCTCAAAGTATTATGGGTATTAAATTTGAGCCGTTGTTGCGGATGTTATAATTTGAAATGTTGCTAATATTTTATACCACATTGTTAACTCAGCAGAGAGGCATGTACAGAAATGGTGACTCATTCTATGAAAGAGTTACAATTGTTAGATGAAGCTTTGTAAATGCAATTTCATGCACACATGAGCAATTGGATTTTTTACAAGTTCAAAGTTCGAGTATGTATGATAGACTGAAAAGGTGCTGGGCTCTTGAAGTCCATTTATTTTACGAACTTTTCTATTCAATAGACATACCAGTCATGGATGGCGACGCTTAAGCTTCGGTCCCACCACCCCTTCTACGCCTATGTATCACTAGTTGCAATAAAAGGATGCTCTACTGAAGCCACGTTTGGTTCAAAAATAGACTTTTGTTATTTTCCGAGGGAAAAGGCATAATGGTGCTTCGTTAACATAAATAGCTAATCAGTTGGTACTAGATAAATGCAAGGAACAAGCGTAAAGGTACAGGCAATACAGTTTCTTGAACATGGCGTGATGTCAGGCCATCAGTAAACATTAAACCGAACGAATAATGTCCTCCGGAAAATCAGGGAAAGAAATAAAAAGTGTTAAATTTATCATTTGTAAAGTAAGTCCAGTTAGCTGAACGAAATGAAATGGGAAATTATAAAAAAAGAACAAAAAATTAATCTTCCTTGCTAATATCTGTATACTATTTTGATTAACTTTCATTTTTTACTGCACCTACAGAATCCAAAGCGATCAACCAATGTAGCTCATTTACAAACTTACCCGAGCTGTTGACCTATATAATAGCTGACTAGCTGGTCCTAAATAAATAACTCCTGGATGACTGGTCGATGTTGATACAAGAGATTCGTTTAAAAATATGAGTATGAGCCTCGTTCAATATTACCTAAGAAGCATCAACATGCATGCATTAGCCAGCTCGATATTTTATATAACCATCACTTTCGTTTTAGTTAGTGCATCCTGTAATCGTAATCGTTGTCATTATTCATTATCATTCATCACTTCATTTTAATGTTGGTGGAAGGAGAGATCAGACAGTTCAATTTTGGCTATACCTTTGCTTCAACGACTTTGAACTTGTGAACTGATGTTGCCGTTTATGGTTATGAGAGTGGTGTTGGTGACAGGCGAGAATCTGATGATTAAGCAAGGGAATGCGCACTACTCTGATCATTATCATTAGCAACATGGATACTTCCGCCTGCTTTCTCTGCATTAATTAACGTAAAGGTGTGTATAACATGTCCTTTAAATAATGTGCTCTTTCCTTCCAATCCACTTTGTCGTGTCCTTGGTGCCATTATAACTGTCGCTATTATCATCATAAATGAAGCAACAACAGCAACTTAAACTGACATTATCAACAACATTGCCTGTCTCATCCTCCGTCTCATAATGATCACCATCTACAGAGAAAGCAACATACACCAGGATGGAGGCTATGCTTGTTGCTGCTGAAAAGGGTATAACAGCCACTATCAAAATTTTGACTACAACAAAAAAAGCTTCCAGCAGCATATAGTTGAAGCACTCAAGAACTGTAACAGCAGTTTGTTCGTGTCCAACAAAGCTCAACTTAAATCATCATATACACACCATCTCATTCAAAGTGCCAATGCGCTTACTTAATTACACACGTGAAGCAAAGTGAAAATTATGTGAGATGCTTTCTTTTCTATGCGCAACCTCTATTTTTCGCACTTTTAGTGATACACACAATCCCTTATCTATGGCGATATATGGTGGGTAATTCACTACCGCAGTCACTCAACTTATCAGTCATTATGTATCGTTAATATTTAAGGTAATATGGAGAACGAAGATGCAGCTGGCGACTTATATTAACTATAATATACGAATATTAGCATCTAATTTCCTACAAGGGAAACCATCTCTAAGGTATTCGCTTCGATGATTTGAAAAATCCGCTTATCGTCTTTATGTGTAATATACAGATACCATAGACTCTATATGGTATAGAATTGTACCTCATCAATTATTATTATCATGTTCCTAGTTCCTGTTCCATCTTATTGTAATAATAGGATCAGGATCGTTGCATAGCGGCTTTACGATGCCTTATCACTAATAATTAATGAATGACCCAATATGTGCATGAACTTGCTTTATATAGTGACCGACCACCATTTCAGCAATATCAAAATTATAAGAAGATTAATAGCCACTTTTAATTTAGGCACTAAGACTTCTGTATAATGATGATTATTATTGTTAGACGTGTATTCGTGTATAGTGTGTGTAAATACATTCTTGCAAGTCTGAACGCGACAAACCGCTTCATTAATATTTTATAAATAATGAGCTTTTTGTCAACAACGGTTCAATTAATCAAGAAATGGAAACAGCGGATAAATGCAGTGGCCCATCATAGTCACACAGTGGGATTATGAACTCTGCTATCACTACTGTTTCTCTTCGGCAGTTCCATCGCCAATACACATTCGTATTCATTTCATTAATACTAACTGCATTATCAAATTAGTTGCTAATTTGAATTTTATCTTACCATAATAAAAAGTTATTCGAAGACAAATAAATATGCTTGTTAGTAAGACCACTAACTAAGACAACATGAGACAGTGGGTACGAGTACATCAATATATATGCTACACTAGCACTACGATGTAACGGAAACTGATGCTTTCCCTACAATCGTATTGATCCTGACGTACCCTTAGAAAAGATGAGGTTATTAATTTTCAATGTGATGTAATTGCAAAGGTTTCACAGGAGGAAGTAAAGTTCTCATATGTCAAGTACGGAAGTGATAAGATCAGTTGTTTTTAAAATCCGACGCAGTATCAATAAAATAATTCACGTTTACATCAAAACAATTCTAGTTCTATATTTAAAAATACAACGCTGTAGACCCCCACCTATAGCAGAAATTACTGAAAGAATTTGACACTCCTAGATAAATTTTTAAAAAGATTTTTTCAAGTTATTGGATACGGTAAAACCAACACACCGGTCGCCTTGTGTACGTAATGGAGGACCGGATTCCAAGAAACAGCGGTCGCATTAACTACATTCAGTACTTACACGAAGTTAGAAATAAATTATAAAAAAATATCGAAATATCGCTCGAAGAACACTTGCGGTCCAATAATGTATTAATGCTAATTTCGCAGAACATTCGATAATTTTCCCTATCTATTCTATGTTAAAGCGCTCGAAGAACACGATACAAGTTTTGCAACAGTGTACTATGCATACATATTTATATACACACATGTGTATGTATTTACTGGACACGCTTTACATAGTGCAGGCCAATTTGAACATCAATTACTCGCGAACAGTTGAGTAAAAAATTTTGTACACACTATTAGTACATAATATTGAACTACTGTGAAGAATTTATAGCTCTTTCCACAACGACACCAAAAGTAAGCAGTACCTGTGGGTTCAATATATATGTAAATTTGTTTAATTGCATCCGGTCGTCCCTGAACACGATAATACGGAAGGTAATAAATAATGGGGAAAGTTTTGAAATTATGCTTTCTCAAATCGACGGTTTACGTTTACACTAATATCTCGAATGAGAACAAAAAATGTAAAGAATGGTTTTCAGAAAATAAAAAGAGCAAAAAATGGAAATTGAAAAATAATACGTAGTCATTTATACTTTATTAGTTTCAAGTTTTTATCTCTTAAAGGTAGCATTCTTTGTCAGTTTCAACTGTATTTTCATTTACCCATACTTTCTATCTATACGATGTTTGTCAACTGGTGTACATATTTCTAACAACGAAGAAAAAAGTGGGTAGAACTTAAAGAACTGAAAAAATACTTGTTTTAAGGAAACTGTCAATTAAAAATATAATTAAAGGTCTTTGGCGGCGCTGACAAGCAGAATATGATATTTTATCTTGTAGTAGTTAAAAGTCTTTGAAAGTCTCCTTCAGAAGAACGAAAATTTGACCCGTTCCTAATTGACCTTACCATTTCTTGCCATCATCATCATTACTCAATTTTTTATGACTTTGTTGTTGTCTCAAATCATTATTTTCCCCATTTCCTTTCAGAACAAGGTACAAAGCACTAACATGCACACACTACAAACTTCAAACACACGTACACATACATACATACATGTGTCGCTCGTCAATTAACTTTAAATGTATACTTTTCACGTTGACATGATTCTCCTAAACAGGGAGGCAGGCACACATATGAACACGAACACTTCGGTACGCAAGCTCCTTAGAAGTTGGCTTTTGAGTAGTTTTTGAGTAGTATGCCTGCCATTAAACAAATGCATTTCATTACCACGGAAATAATACGATTTCCTTTCACGTTTTACCTAATGAGCATCAGCAGCAACAGCAGCCCTACTTTCAATTAGGTATTATCATTACTACTACTACTAGTATTGGTTAGTTTCCCATAAGTCTTAAAATTGACCCACGGCGTCTTGTTTTAGAGCGTAATAAAATTTTTCGTTTCCCATTTCATACATGTCTGGGGAACGCCACCAAAGCCCAAAGAGGTAATGCTGGCTTCAGATCAGAAGCCAAGGTAAAAATCCTTCAAATGAAACACTGAAAGCATCAAAAAATTCTTAGTGTACGAAAATTTCCAAGGAAAATTGCCTATAAAACAGAGAAGCCAGAAATCGAAATGCTGGCAGTTTTACTTAATACGAAGTCACAAAAACCTCTATACAACATGGTAAAAATATTTTATGCCGGTTCTCGTTCATATTGAAAAGACAACTGGTGTGTTGTGTTATTTATGTTGATAAGTATGTATGCATCGAGTGTAACGAGTCCTGAGTAATGTAACCTAGCTAAGCTATGTTTGTAGAATGCATTAAAAAATTTCGGGCTTTCTTTTATTCATTTTCATTGCATGCATGGCTTCAAACTTTTCTGCACTACTTTAATATTCGTTAGTTGCCCCATTCACCAGTGGGGGTTTGCATTTAGGGATGTTGTCCTCGAACGAAAAAAACGAACCTCATTTTCGTTTGTTTTTCTCTGGGGGAATACCTTTCATGAGACTCAAAAGTCGAACAAAAAGAAAGTTTTACAAACTTTTCTCCTCTTACATTGGACTTACCGCGCCACCATCTCGACATTACGCTTGCAAAGTAGCGTCACATTCATAATATATTATTAAATTATAGATACCTTTTTCCACAAATTGTTAAAGCATAAATGCTGTAGGAGGAGAGGGTCATAATACTGGCAAACGAAATAGCCATTTTATTCCCTTTTACATGTTCAAAAACAGCTCACTTTTCGGGAAAAACCTCTTTTCCGCAAATAATAATATGTAACGACTAAGAATGACTAGCAGAAAGAAAGATGAGATTAGTGATAAATAAGTAGTATGAAGAAAGGGACACTTCTACTCGCACGGCACTATATATAATGAAGTAAAATATGGCTATTATTACTATTATTATTACCACCTCGAGTCGTCGAATAAAGAAGTTACGACCGTAAGTATTTTTATGTCTGCTGCTCCACACTAACGCCAACAGCAACCGTAATAATGAAGGTTTTTATTATTGTTATTATTCCTCGCCGTGTTTGCTTTTAATGATCTTTGCTACGTTTCACTGCTGGGATTGATGACGGTATTAGGATTACTTATTATCATCATCAACATTATTATTGAGTCATTTCAAAATTGTATTCCGTGTATTTTCCCGTTTCCCCCACTTTATTTCTGGCTTTATCAGCCCTGGTCTTTTCCTCTGTTTTTATTTTATAGTCCATTTCCCGAGCTTGTTGTTCCTGCGGCTGTGGCTCATTTTCGGACCGTGTTTAATGTACTATTTTATGGTATCCTTTACGAGAATTGTAAGGTTTCATTTAACTTACATGGCAACGACGCGACCACCATATCCCATCACTGCAGCACGACAAAAACAACAAGAAGAGTAACGAGAGAACCACGTAGAGGTATTATTAGGAGAGAAACAACATCAAAACGTGGCTTTTGAAAAGGACTCAAAAAAGAAGAGAAAAGAGCATCACCATCATCATAAAACCTGTATCACTGACACACCACCACCACCATAGGAGTACCGTGAATTTGCAACGCTTCCCAACCTGATGGCGGTGATAATAGTGTTGATGCCAATGTTCAAATAAAATCCTATTGAATCATCACATCAGATCCCACATAAAAACTTATCCAAACCAATACATTAGGCGTAAAATGGGAAAAGTGAAGAAAATACCTTTTGCGTATTTCTCTCATCTTCCTCCAATCCCCACTCACACTGTCGTTCTTTGTCGTGTATCCTTATACACGGCCGTAATATTGGCAAAGCTAGCATTTTTACCAGGAAATATGTCATCTATTTTGTTCACCGGAATGGCAAAATGAATGGAATGGTTAGTAATAAAGTAAAAATAATGACAAGACAGAAGGATGTGGTACCGTCGTTGCCGCCGTGAGGGGAAGGACGTGCACAGAGAAAGGCAGAAGGAAAATTGATAGCTGAAGAAAATGGAATACTTTCATTGCATATTTTTAAAATTCCAAAGATTATAAAGTCAATTTTACCTAAGCACACATATATCTTCGAACAGTGACTTATAATACCTAGGGGGCCACATCGTAATTTTTTACTGCTACGAGTTACTACATCAAAACTTGTACGACAGCAGGCACCACGCACCAAGCGTCAGCTTCTTTAGAGATGCTATAAAATAGGAGTAGTGCTAGCCGCCATGTATCAACTTTTTCCTGGCAAACATAACTTGTAATAGTTTGTTAAAATCATTATAATATTAGTTCGACTTGCTGTCTTGTTTGTCGTCGCAAGTAGGAAACTTTTTTTTAAAAAGAAAAGAAAGCATATAACAAAGTTGGTTGGATAAATTTGCCTTGGTGAAAACTCAGGTTATCATTCTTCGCCATAATTTTTCGACACTTTTAGCACGCTACAGGAATCAATTTTATTATAATTACCATTCTATTTATCTATGAAAGATAAATTCCTCTCGACGAATTTATAAGTTTTGGGGTGGTAAAAAAGTAAGTACATTGCGATTTTTCGCAACTGTTGATAAATATGGTATAAAGCAGAGTACGTAGTACGTACGTAGGACTCACATGGATGCAAAATACTTGTTACATTGTGTAGTTGAATATTGAATCTAACTGGAATCCGTTACACTTTTTTTCTTTTCACAGAAGGGAGAGATGGAACTCGGGAAAGAAGAAAGAAAAAGTAAAAAGACGAGTGAAACAGAAGAGAAATTCTACGGCGTTCCCATTCCTTTTCTGTGAGCTGAATGGAAGGTAAACATAGAGTAGGAACAAGGCTTCGAAAAAAAGACGATGCTGATGTCTACCCGCCACGCTACACTATTACAACTCCTTACCACTTTGTGTGTGTATGAGTGTATGCATATATTATTTTCTCCCGTCCGATCCAATCAGATATTCTTGGCCCTTCTCCTCCATCTTCGTTCACACATACACAAACACACACACACGTCATGTATGTTTGTATGTATATATTTATATATACATATATATGTATACGTACATGAACAAAGTAACAAGTTTCAAGTTGAACACCTTCAGAATAAATTTATTTCTGGAATGCTACCATTACTACCCTGCGTAAAATACCCATAGGAGGGGGAATACATAGATAACGCGTCGATGAGAATGATCTTGACGATGATGATGTTATTATCCTCGACTCCGTTTCTATCTCTGTCTCTCTCTCTCGCTTTCACTGTGAACAAATGATGAAAAGCCTTTACAGCCCGGCAGATTTCTTTACATCAGTGATATGAGCAACAACGATACTGCTACCAACGACACTTGTTAGAAAAGATAGAGGGAAAAGAGAGAATAAAGTCGACTAAAAAGAAACTTCATATTGTTCTGCCTCCATTCCATCCAAAAGAATATGTGTATCTGATTTATTTCTCTCCCTGTTCCACATTTTCACAGTTTATTCGAATAAAAACACAAACTCCATTTCTCCTGCTACACCATCACAACAGCTCCTGGTTCGTTTTCTATATATGGATGAATGGAAAGTACGACAAAAAAAGTGAAAATGCTAAAATACAATCCCTGTACATTATCTCCTTCGTCTTTAGAACGTATCGCGCACATAATCTGTAAATTAAATCTGGATATGGGAAAAGTGTAGTACATCACAGAATGCGGACGGTTATTGTGCCTGAAGAAAACATAAACAAGCATCAGTATCGATTGTAACTCGTCATTTTTTTTACAAAACTTCCCTTCCCTTTCTCCAGTACTTTCGATTGAACGGCTAAACAACATAAACGGATTTTGCGGGGATATCAGCACACACCCACCCCCAAATACGGCAACAATAATGATGAGAAAGCTAAGCGATCTGGAAAATCATCTACTGGCACACAAGTACCTACCCAGTCATTCCTGCATAAAACGATTTCAAAAATAAACATGATTACGTTGTAATATTACTTTTCATCATCAATCCAGAATGAAAATGACAGCAGAGTGGGTCATTTTGGTAAATACGAAACTGTGTTGTTCTCGCAGGGAAGTGGCGTGTTTGTTTGTGTACGTAGCTAAGTACATTTTCTTTTCGCGCAGAACCCAAATGACATTTTCTCGGGCTGCTCGATGGATTAAACCTCGAGAAATAATAATAAAATCAAAGTGTATAAACATTGCGTTGCTTGCTGCTTCTGTTGCTGCTGGTCCAGTGTCTATTCCGCTTGTATAAATCAAATATTATCTTCCTAGGTTTGTGTACGTTGTTTTGCACACCACTTGTTAAGTGCCTTTATATTTATGTACTGGTATTATCATCATCAGAGCTTTTCTTCTTCTTCTTCGGGCAAGTTATAGGACTTTCTTCGCAGTTTTTTTTTATAAATAAACACCACTACTGTTTAGAGTACCCCGACATTTCCCAGTATAAGGAGACGGATAAGACCAAAGGGAAGAAGAAGCAACAAAAAACAGCATCAATTTCAAAATTGGGTCACATTGAAAGAACATAGAGCGTGGTGGTATACACGATTATGGTCTCGTTTTCCTAACGGAAAAATAGATAGACGTTATAAGTACAACGGCGGAGCAACAGTGTTTTGAGGCCTTCCTTCTGTATCCCTGACTAAAAGCAACAATAACAACGTTAGCACATAGCAGCAGCAGATTTCCACGACCAAGTAGTTGTGTTACATCATCATCATATTTTCTTTTCCCGTTTTTTCCTTGTTGAAATTCTATAAATTATGTTCCATTAGTGAGCATCTCCAGCGCTGGTTCTCTCAGTAGTGCTTCCAAGTTTTCTGTTACTACGAAAAGAGCGTGGTGAGGGAAAGGAGGAGAAAATGAATCCTACGAAGAAGAATCAGGGAAACATCAAGGAGCATAGTAATAATAGTGGTGTAGCAGTAGTAGTAGTAATAGTAGCAACAGCATACACACAGAATGGTGGGGGGAATCCGGGTACCTAAACCTGTATGGAATTTCCGCGAAACTCCTTCAAAAACATTTGTTTAATGTTTAAAAAAGAAACTATATATAGAATCGCACGGACTTACACGTATATGTATGCAAACACAACCACATTGCTAATGCTGTTGTTGGGGAACCACAATATAAATCATGGCCTTGTAATCGTTGTAGATCCTTTTAAACATGAGAGAGTAAGAAGGAAGATGTATGAGGAGAATGGGAAGTATGAGAAACAAGGAAAAATTAGAAGAGATAGGAAAAAACGGGAGGGAATTTTGGAAAGTATTTCTTCCGCTTTTTCCTCAACATTGTGGAATGTTTCCCGAAAAAAGTAAACGTGTAAAATGCTCAAATTACGGAGTATACTGCTATTGCCGTGCTTATTTATTATTATTAAAAATTCAGCTTTAAAAGGCGTATTTTTTTAACTGGGCTAGTTTTTTTTCTACTGGGCTTTTCTACCAAATGTTGGTAAAGTACCTGCTCACAAGGAAAACGGTTTCGCCTCGAAAAATCATGATGATCCGATTTATGTATTATATTATATTGAGTAGCGAGAAAGAAAGTTTGTTACGTAAAATGCCGCTGACAATAGCATGATCGGGGATAGCTTATAGTAATCCGGTAAAAGCATATACCTATTTATAATGCCTGTTTAGGCGTCTTCGCTTTTATTGTTATACCTGGTTAGGTACGTTATCATCTGCACAGCATTATTTCTCTCGCAAGTTTCGGTACAAAACGACAATCTTATTTGTACCGGGTGCCGTTCAACGTTTCCTAGTATTTACACCTGTTGGCTTGCTGATTATTTTGCGTGCATGTCCATGTCCATATTATAAGAATCCCATATTAAGCGGCGGAACTTGTTGTGGCACTAAAAATGCTGCAGGGGACCGCCCACAGTGCACAACTACTTTTTCAGCACGTCGCTCTCTCTCTCTCTCTCACTCTTCCAGTCATATAGATTATTTTTGGGCAAAAAATTATAATCGTATTCCAGTCGCCAACGCGAAATACAAAATAGACTGCAAAATAAGCTGTATTGCATGTCTTCTTAAATTCAACACAAATTAAAGAGAAAGCTAGTAATACACAAACATCCTACCAACCATCCCAAAAATCCTGTTATACACCTCGTGCACATTGACAAAGCAGCTGTCAATAGTATACGGTCGCGTTTGGTATTCCAGCCTAGCCTAAAGATAATATTATCGTCGGTTTGGAAGAATCCGGATTATATTATGCTGGCCTGAAGGGTAATGATACCATTTTCAAATATTAAGTAGCATCTATATAGGTATACAAGATAATGACGGTATTATTAGTATATTATGTATTTTGTACGCAGAGTTTAGGGGGGAGAATCCAATGTTGCCCTGTACATGTACTAGAAAGGTATCCACGAAATATCCTTCTTCTACCGCGACCACCATCGCCACTACCACGACGACTATGACTGCTAACACATTTTCATGTGTCTGCTCGTTTTCTACGAGTAAACTACCACTATCAACAGGAAACGTTACGTATTACCGCTCCATCACGTGCATTGTCTTTTCTTTCGTTTTCTTTTTTGGAAATCGATAATATTTTTTTCTCTTGCTTGCTCCTCTTGTTGTCTATGCTACCACCACCACCCTTCCCTTTCTGACAGCTGCACAACATATTATATATACATACATACAAAGCAGGAGTAATAAGACAGAATTATTGTTAGTGTTGGTGAAGCAGGAACTGACGATAAAAAGTAGTGCCCTGGCTTGGCGGTCGCTGTTGTTGTGCATCCAAAAGAATGCCATAAAATGTAGGTGTAATTCAAGTGTTTTTCCCCGTCTCTTTCTTTAGGACACACCACTCTCACTAAGTGTAATATGCAATAATGTTGAGTCGCAGAGCACACATGAATATGCACATAATATCTATTATTATTATTTTTATTATTATTACTGAGGACACATACACACATGCAGTAACACATATCCAGCCTGTTTTCGATGCATACCTAGATCGGGGAAAATGTTGAACGTAAATAAAAAAAATACATAAAAAAGTTGGTTAGCAACTCGAGTGAGCAGTGATGTTCATATTATGTATGTATAAGTAATATTAGGTATGCGTGCTGTAATGAAATATTAAAAGAACCCATAAACTAATATCATCTGGCTGCATGGAAATCCGTGACGTGAAAAATAAATGGATTGGCGGAGGAAGAGTTAGATGAGGGGGTATATAACAGCACAAACGATGAAAATAGAGAGATGGACCCAGAGACAGACACAAACTGCACATAATAACAATAACATTAAAATGCGATCAGTAGTCCTACCTCCCATTTGCTCGCGCTCTCACTCATCCTCTTTAGGAAAACCCGTTTATTGTTTTATGCGTTTGTTGTGTTGGGGAGGGGGAAGGAGAGGGATGGCGCTTTGTGTGCAAAAAATTGCAAACGAGGATAAATGAAAAATATGCAGTGTGCTCGCGTGTATGGTGTGTGAGTGTAAACTGGTGTAGAGCGTAAGTATAAGTACGTGTGGCAGTATCGCCGAGAGAGAGATTGTGAGGGAGGCCATCGTTGAATAAATATTGAAGATAAAACGATAAAACATGGAACACCGACACTTGAGAATAGAAGCCACATTATGTGAAGAGGACATTATGTGTACATCACTTATCTAACTGCAGTGACGGGGAGAGATAGAAGAGTGCAGAAGAATGTAACATTTGTCAAATGATAAAACGGTGGGATATTCACCAAGAAAACAGGCGTTTCAAAGGGAAGGAAGAGACAGAAAGAGATGAAGGAGATCAAGAGAGTTGACGAGGTCGCAAAAAGAATTATTCTTTGGTGAGGGGAGACGAAGAAGGACGTGAATGACAACATTATCAACATATCGCTCATTCTCTTACAAGAACTGGAGTTGCCATTTGCATCTTGATAATCATCATCATCATCATCCACGTACTCATCTACGTAGCCGTGCTAGAGATGAGAGAGAAAAGAGAGGAAGCGATTATTTGGGATTGTGAAAAGAGGCAGGTCAAAAGGAAAAGGGATGATGATGAGGAGGAAGAGTAGGATGTGATGTGGATGGATGCGAATAAAAGAGAGAAAGTGGAAAAGATAAAGTCGTTTTCTTTCATTGTCTGTGTGTTTTCTGCATATCCTTGCGTTTGTCTTTGTCCGCATTGAGTATCTTCAGCTTTTACGGGTGTGTTTGTAGTGTGTACATGAAAGGCTTAAAAAGGATTGTACATAATTGCCAAAAATCTCTGTTAATGCTATACCTCTATATACCTTTCGGCAAATATTTAAAAACCATTTGCTTATATAAAAAAACTGCCAGTCAACCAGGAAGAGAGAGAGGGAGTGCGAGAGAGAGAGAGAGAAAGAAAGAAAAAGGATGAGAAAAAGATGAGAAGCTTTTGGAAAGAGAAACACGCCAAATGACTCATAAGTTGTAGAGATGTTGTTATGTGAGAAGAGAAAAAAGGGTGGATGAAAATGAGCCCCAGCTTGCCTTCCTCCAAGTTTTTGTTTTCTTGTTGATAGAGAGGATGTGTGCCTGATGCGCCATAACGGTGATGATGATGATTGATGATATTATGTATGCACACTTCTCTTTTTGTCTTGTTTTGTTGACGACCCGAGGCGATAAAGAGAGAGAGTGAGAGAGAGAGAAAAGTGGAACAAAAACGCTCATTTTGCTAATGCTGTTGGCGGTGATTATGATGAGAATGGCGTATCTCAGGTTTTAGTGGTGTTTGCTAAAAGAATGATGATGACGACGGTGCGTTGACGAAGATGATGGGTGACCAGAGAGCAGTTTATGGAAAGTAAGCAAGAATCTACATTTATTTATTAGCGAGGACAACAGCGTCTAGATACGACCAAACGCAACAGCACTAAAGTGTCAAACTTCCTGCAGAAGCTAGCCCGTGTATAGTGTGGGATATTTTGCTCGTCGCCAGATTTTTTTCCAGTTTAAGAGTGTATATGTCAGAGACTTCTCGGAGGGAACGTTTTAGTGGGAAAATCTTATTTGTTTTTTTTCTCTCTTTTTTTATGGTAGCTACTGCCTGACTTTAAAGAGATTCGAAGCCAAATCTCATGTTGTTCTTAATGGGATCAAAGGAATGGTGTAGGTTTCGCCATGTGCGTCACCCCATTGTAACTTACACGATCGCGCAAAGATAGCAGCAAGTGAAACAACTGCACGTTTTTCTATTGCCTCCTCTACTCCATAACTTTTCGGTTACATAGAGAGACCACGCTTTGCACAAAACGAGGGGACAAACGCAAATAAATTTTGTTACGTGTCTGTGATACTTTATAAAACGTGTATGTTGTGCAACAACAGAACCTACCATCTGTGTACAGCAAATTTTATTAAGGGTTCGTAGATCCAACATCATAGCCCTGTTCAATCGTTCAGTTTCACACTATTTTAAATTATTCTTTGAAGTCAACGATTTAGTCTATTCTGTCACTACTGTTGTTACTAATCGTCGCTTATATGTGAATGTCATGTTGTGACTGTATATCAAATAAAGGATTTTTAAAAATCGAGATTAAATTTAGCATTTTTCATCGGTGATCCCAAATGGTGTGATATAAATGACCCTGATGAAATTGTGTGTGTAATCACCCACAAATGAACTATCAACACATTCCATCGACCCTTTCTGACATGTTAATAGTTCATTATGTACCTTTCACCTCCTACCAGTCAGCTAGCGCCGTTACCAGCACAGAATAATCTGTTATTATCCCGGCGCACTACTGCGGTGCATTGCACATCCATTTCAAAGTTGCCGAAGCAATGCACACGCCACAGTTGCTGTGCATCTTCCCTTTGTTGATAACAGCAGCAGTAGAGCGAGTGGAAATAAATAAAGCCTGGTAACCAAGACACTCTGTCCTGCATACTTTTCTTAGTGCTGTGTTGCCCCCAAAGAACAATTTAGACCGGATAACATGACACCACTCGCACAACACACACAGATGATACCACTGTTGCCGATGCGGTAGAAAGTAGCGCCGATAGACATAAACTATTTTTTATTATGCTGTGCTCAGACAACGAACGTTTTCAGTTTTGCGTACACTTTTCTTTGCGCCAGCTATATATGCCAGTGAAACAACAAAGAAAGCACCACTTGGCAAAAAGCATGGTGAAGTGACAACGGCAACAACATGAAATGGCAAAATACTGCTGCTCCTTGACAAAACAGGAGTGCAAGGCATGATATAGGCAGGGTACGTCACATGTTGTTATTAACCCAACTAAACAAAATACGAAAATGTTGTCAAACAAATAATGAATCATCCCCTGTCATCGTAATAATCATTATTGTTGCCGCTGTCACCACCCCAAGGACGCAATGACTAATTTCCGGTATTTAAGCAAAGACGAAATTATTTCCACTAGTGTGATATTACTACTACAGAAGCTTTATTTATTGGCATTAATGCTGTCACTAATTTTGAGAAAAAAAATGCTCTTTTCCTTACCCGTCTTGCTTTACTTTGGTACTTCAGCGCCTTTTTCGTGTCTTGTGTAGCTGTTTGCACATAGTCGACGGCGTGCTCCACGTGATACTCAATGCGGTCAATCATTTCACCCTGGGTACGAAAACATGAGTAAATAGCACCAAGACGATATTACAAAAGCATTATAAACTGAATTATTTTAAAAGTTTCTTCCAAAGAAAATTTAAACATTAATGGTTATATAATAATGTCCCAGTCAGTTTCACTTCATATTTCCTGTTTGTCATCCTTATTGCCTTGCGTGTGTCACTGTACTGTAGGTATATATCGCTTTCATGTTTGCAGGAGAAAAATTACCAACCGCCACCTTCACTTAATTTCTTTCGTTAGTTTCTTTTCTCCTGCACCTTGTCAGCTAAACCGTCAATTTGGGAGGGGAGAATAGTTAAAAAGTAATAAAAGCATAGTAGAAAGAGAGGAATGGAAATTCATGAGGATTTGGATAGTCGACGTAAAAATTCGAACGGTTTGTTATTGCAATTTGCAACTGCTGTCTCATCTTAAAACCAAGTGGGAGACAAAGAAAGGCAGTCACGATGATAATGACGACGTTGGAGCAAAAATTGAAACGTATACGTAACTATTACAGTATATTCCTTTTAATGTGTACTGTGTGTGTACCCGGTGGTCCAAATACGACAGGGAACGAAATGGAAAGTAAGCATTTCTCCCACCTCTGTGGCTAGAAACCCTTCCTTTCACCCTCTATTTTTCTGTCGATCGGACGTATTTTTACTACGATTCCTTGTGAGAATCTACATAACTGATTGGTTCATACTTATTTCTCGGAAGAGACAGCGAGCATCGAAATATTCGTACCTGACTTTCCACCAACATAGCCATATCCATAAACATATCGTGCAGCTCCCGAATCGAGTTTTCTAACTTAATGATGTCTGCATGTCGGGCTTCAATGTCTGCCAAGGTTTGACGGGCCTGTTGGGTTTCCATGATTATCTGTAAGAGGAAAAACAAGGCATAGTAAATAGTTAATTCTTTTCTCCTTTTCTTCTTAACCTTCTCTTGTCTCTGCTTCTTTAGCCGTCTCCTTTCATTTTCCTGTGAAAGAGGAACAAGTAAACGAGAAAGCAACCGAGGGTACCTATCCTTAATAGCCTCTTCCATCCCCACCACTAACGCCACCACTCAAAGTTCTTCCTGTGACTATGGTATGTCTACAGTAGTCATATCCTGTGAAAAGCTTTTTTCTTTGATTCTGTACATCTTGTTTCCATTAGAATATGTGTCATGACAGGCTCCTGACTTTCACCCCTTATATATTTTCTCCTTCTTCTTCTTCTAGTACATTTTTTATTCCCTCTTACCTACCTGCCTATCAAGTGCCTACAATGTACATTGCAATGTACTACCATCAACAACAACGCCAACACTCCGAACGCCACCACCACTATCATCATCAGCAAAAACTTCACATCCTATCATCAAAAGAGATATAACATTCTTTGTCAGACGAAGCCATGTGTATTGTTGTGAACTTTCTCTCTCTCTCTCTCTCGTTGTATGTAAGGATTATGTATGCACGTATTTAACTACTGCTTTGTACGGTTACCATTGCCACTACTACCCCAAACTAGAACGCCAGAAAAAAATACATTCAAAGGTTGATGCCTTTCCCTCTGTACTGCTGTTTAATAAGACACTGCTTTGAGTAGAGCCGAGCAAAGGAATTGCTCAAAGAAGCGAGGATAGATGGATGGCTTTTGGGTTAATCGTCTCTCTTCCTTTTACTTCGCTTCCATCTCCATCTCTTTGCTCCTTCCATTCTTCCCTGTGTAAATGCATTCTACTTCATGCGAATACGGATACAGGGTGTAGCAGCAAAAGCAACACACATTGTCCGCACACATTACTCTTTACCAGTAAGAGATATCTGGAAACTTTAACGCCCAAATGCAAAATATTAAATTTAAATTGTATTCGTAGTTAGTATTCGATGATCATATAACTTGCTGGTTGGCTAAACATGGATATCTAGATGGCATGTCATTCCTTCAGGTACACTATTTAGATAAACTTTTTTTCTGAAATGTATGCACCTGTCTTCGCAGCATTAAAATATGCATTATGATGTCATATTTGTTGTGGTCGTTCCCTCGTCGAACATGTACAAAGTTACATTTAAACATTACAACTAGATATAATAAGTAAAATATTTTGGCTATTTCACGTTTCCCCTAATATTTCATGATAATCTTAGAGAAAGTTTTAAAGAGAGCCGGTGTTCATTAACAGTCTTACATTTCTTGAGAGTTTTAGTGACATACAGCTTTGTTACCGGACACCCTTTAGCAGAGAAAGTAGTAAAAATGTCGGTTGTTGTTTTACTAATCCAACAAGCACTTTTTTACCAGCATGTTTCTCCTACGTCTTGAGCCTCTTTTTTTCATCCGTCGTTTTGGGCTATTTTTCTTTTCTCGTTTATTTTCTCGTATTCGTTTTTCCAACGTCTACATTTTATTATTACTACTGTCGTGTATGTATAGACCTTTCTTCACTGCTATGGATTTCGTTTGCTTTATAGACATTCGACAGAAAGGAAAATAAGTTCAAGACGTAATCGTTTATGCATTCAGCCTGTGCATTTAATAGCAACGTCACACATAACTTAACCCATCAACGTTGTCATCTGTTTCTAGCACTGTCTATCGTTTTATTTCGTTCGATTTCAGTTTCTTGTCAAAATACAAAAAATATGCTTATATGCAATACATCTACTCTTTCAATTTCCTCGTGCACTATTATTATGATTTACCATTGTACTGCATTATTGTTATTTTTTATCTCGGGAACTACAGTTCTTCTACCGCCTGGGAATCCTTCCTCGTCTCTATACTTAACTCAACTCTCTCTCTCTTTTGCTAGAAACAACTTCCGTGTACTTTTATTAAAGCCCATAAATATATCTCGAAAAGACAGAAGTAGACAAAGTAACACTAAATGCACACACGATTGTGCCTTGTGCCCCTGACAAATGAACGGATGACGAAGTCTACGGAAGAGCCGAGATACAAGGCCGTAGCAACAACAGAATCCCCCCTACTAGCATTACCACTACCGCCGCCGCGCCGTCACATTTATCCCAAAGTGGAGAAAGTGAATCCTCAAGGACTTCTGCCAGGATTATTTAATTATACACTTTTCCTTGTTGCCTGTCCCTACGTTCATTCTTCCTCACAATGCAATCTCTTTTACATTCTTTGTGTATGTTAGACGGAGTGGATAGTGGATGCTCCTATACGAATGTGTATCTATCTACCCCGAAATCCGAAACAGCAACAGCAGCCGCTTTCTGACTAATACACACAGACACGTATGGAAGCATTTGTTCTTTTCGTATTTTGCTCTTGTTTTTGTTGTGCGGGATGGAGGCAGAAGACCAGTATTACGAAGGGAACAAGTAGTATGTAATTTTGTTGGTTAGACTAGAAATTATTTCGTACACTACTCATATGATGACGGCAATGACGATCAACATGACGATGGTGTGGCAGTTAAAAAGACGAATACCACTATTAGCTTATATGTACGTTGTTAGTAACGAGTACGTATAAATAAATAAATAGCAGCAATAACCTACACGGCGAAAGACACAGATACGAGAGGAGTGTTGGCGTTTGTTTTTAGAGCATCGTGCATCCAACTACCGGGATGGATGGATGATGGAGGAATCAAGCTTTGACTTTGTACGCGGTTTCGTTTACTGTGTGTCTTCTTGCTAAAATTGAAAGGATGACGGATGAGGTAGATTCAATATTACAGTGCCTACATAGCAATTTATGCATTCCTCGAAGCATGTCTACCTCATACCTGCCTAGGGAACGCACAGTACTTTAGTGCATAATATGCATATCATGAATCTATAGGCATTTGAGTTAGCTGCCGGTAGACGTAACTACAACAGAGGGTGTGGAGTCGTCCGTCGTAGTCGATTTTGTATTTTCCCTAGGGAAAGCGAGAGAGAGAGAGAGAGAGAGAGAGAGAGAACGGAGGGGGTTGTATGTGGAAGGAATTTAGATATTCAAATTCCGTGCAGATTAAACAGAGCCGATGAGGATGATGATGATGATCACGACAATGTCGGAAAGTATTTCAGGAGGGATCACAAGATGAACATCAAAATAGTATAACAAGCAGACCGTGTAGTCGTAGTCGTCGTGGCACAGAATGAATGTAGCTCATAAAAACTGCGAACGACTGTAATAAACCCTGCAAACAGTGATTTCCCCCATTGTTTGCCCATGGTTTTATAAGGTAAGCAGATATCTTCGCCTCTGCAGAAAGCGTTGGGTAACGCGGGGTATCATAATAGTAATAATAATAGTAAAACAATATAAATTGCATGACAGGAATGTAGGCTTGTGTGAGGCACAATATTCCTTATTGCCTTGTCGAGCGACGTATGTTCAGACTGCTGTTACTTTGATAGTCTTGTAATGCTCTGGTGTGCGAATTTTCGTTAGTGGGGCTCTTTCACCCAGAATAAACGTAATTATTGAACGGGGTGCAAACCAAGAAGAAAATGAAGAAATAACATATTATGGTAACTTACTCCTTGTGTGAAGACGGCAGGATTTCCTTGTTCTATCATTTCCTCTAATTCCTCATCTGTGGTCGTTCTTCCGGCTACATAAGCAAGCAAGAAAATAAATAAGGATAAGAAAATGAATTATTGCTCCTGTGGTTGTTCTCATTACTATCAGTGCTCCACAGTTTAAAAGTTTGGTGCCGCGACGGCAACCACGGCAACGTCACTTTTGCGGTGATGGAACCCATATTTGCTCATTTTAGCCAGAAAAGGTACAATAAAGGTTAGAGACAACAAAGAATATAACATGAGATATTTAATTCCTTTCCTAGCACCGGAATCTAAACCACCCTTTCTGCTTCAACAATGTATGCCTATGCATTTTTCATTCGCATAACTACATGCCTACAAGTGTGGATGACAATTCCATTCTTACCTTTTAGCTTGGACCGCACCTGATTGGCTGTCTTTTTAATGCCCGCCATCAGATCTTCCAGTTCTTGTTTCATTTCTATTGAAATTCAAATAAAATTGTACGATTTTGAACCAGCTCCATCGACGGAGGAATGGGATAACTTGTCAAATCTTCTCATGCCATAATATCAGTTTTCCAATAAAAAAATTCCTTTCGGAATCATAATCGCATTCATGCTTTCTTTGAAGAAAAATATGCATATATATGAGACTTATCATTGTGTTTGTAATGTGTTTTCTGACTCACTTTCATCCGTTGTCGGTGCGGATAAAATGGCACTGTGTTTTTTCTTCACTTCCTCCACGTTACTCTGTATTTTATCTATCATCTCCCGTATTTCTTCCACCTGTATTTAGGTAGGGAAAAAAACTTTTCACAACAGTCAACATTATACTAGCTTCACTGCTACAATAGGCATTCAAGCAACTTTCCTACATTGTGCACGAGCAAGGAATCCTTTTCTTCAAATACACCTAGGCATTTTAAATGCGTCACAGATTAAACGTTGATGTATTCGGGCCTCCTGATGGCAAATGGCAATAGCCATATTTTTTGCAAACAAATTATGACAACCGTACATATACTCTAGTGAAGTTGAAGAAAACGATTCCTCCTCGTAAGACGTAGTAGCATATTGCTGTTTGTCAGTAATCGAGAATTTACAGTAACTTATTTCACTTGACATATATATTTTGACAGGTTGTAGCACATACCTCAGCAAAAAATTCCTCCATGAAGCCATCACGGCTTTCCACCGTGACAGCCACATCATCCGGACCCACGTCATCGTCGTCGCTTTGAGCCTGAAACATGAAAAAGAAAATCCCAACCGTCATCAATAACACATCAGTTATCTACGTATTTATTACACAAATCACTAATTCATAAACGAACATACCTACAAATACTCACTGAGCGCAACCAATTGCTGCGTCGCATATATTTTGTACAAACTCCTAATTTTTACTCGTGTGGCAATTAAATGCACCAAGGTATACGCCAAACACCTCTTGTTAGAATACATGGGAACACACTGACACAATTTAAATTTATTCTCGTGCTGGAGCATTTGCATGAAAAAAATAACACGGCCTACTTGCTTGTTTCGAAAGAGTGAACGATCAGACTTCTAACTAGAGTTCAGACCAGTTTTGTTACTTTCGCATATCTGCCATTTCATCCTGGCCTGTCTACCTCCCTACGACGACTTTACATGATGATGAGAATATAATGACACTGAATTATTTATAATTTAGCCAGAGGTCGGGTGGCATCAAGGGAACACCAGTGCTACCATCAACGCAAAAACCTGCCGTGCAGTTGAATAGAACAGTTATTCTTAAAATGCCTACATACTCTCCATGTTATTTCAAATTGGGAACATTAAAAGCAAAGTTTAATATAAGTTCCACCCAACCAACCGTGCCTTGTGTTTTATCAGTTATCATTAACTACCACGTTCCTCGCCATAAGGTATACATGTGTGTATTATATGTACCACACTCCATATTTAATTCAAATTTCGCAGTAGTAGAGTCTACTAATAACGTCAAGAAGCAAAATGGAGTGGGAAATTACAAGGAAGGCAGGTAGGAAAGAGGCTGATGCGTCGTTATGCTTTCGGTTGGGCTTTATTCAATGAATTTATTGAGTCCTCTTGCCTCTCTCTCTCTCTCTCTCTCTCTTCTGTCTTAGAGTTAATTACTCATACTAACCGCCCAACTATAAACTAATAGGCAAGGAGTGTAAATTGCAATATAGTTTCGCTGGCAAATTCTCAGTGTGTATTTTTTGTCTTGTATGTTTATATGTACGTGTCTAGGTGATAAAGTTGATGGCATCGGCCTCACTTTCTTTCGCGCAGTATGGCAGAGAATGGAATGTAAAAGAAAGCAGGATTTTATTACGAGGCAGGCTGGAAGACGGGCATATTATCGTTATTAAATATTTACGTCGACTTTGTAAGGATTCTAGAAGTAACAGGGAGTTCAACTTGCATGTGCCAAACTTTCTCCGTCGTTTCTGCCTGACTTGTAGAGAGAGAGAGAGACAGGTTGTAATAATAAGAGTTGCAGTTGCCAGCAAGGCAAGCAACAGCACACCAGAAAGGTACATGTGCATACCTACACCCTACACCTTTTATATATTGTTAGACCTACTTGCACGTAGGGCAAGATGTAAATAATACGAAATATTATGATGGGAATGTGAGTTGTCGAGAAAGAAAAAGGATACCAGGAGGCATGTAGTTGTAACATCTGCTTTTGGTAACGGTACAAACATTCGCTAATTGTTATTATTATGTAGATTATTTATTACCATTAGTTGCCATGTAGAACATGAATATGCATAAACAAATTGGTTTTGGCACAGAAGCTACCGTGTTCTTGTAAAATGAGAGAGTCTTCTAAACATGACGACAACATGGGAATCTTTCCAGGGGACAGCCTTTTTTGGAAGTATTTAGATATAAAGTAGGGCTATAAGCCGATGTCTGCTGCATGAAAGCTTTTGCAACAACAATAATTAAGTTAACGCTCATGGTCAGTGTTTTTATTTGTACAAGTGTCAAAATGACCTTTTGTTGTTCTCGGATGTATATAAAAGGAATCTTGTATTGCCCTTCACCTTATATTCGTCCTATAGCAAATTGGGTTTCAGTTTTACAGTGGTAATTGCCAGAGTCGGCCATGCTACAGAGGACGTTTTGCACAAAAAGATTTTGTGTAAATAGAAGAATAATGTTCTACATTCAGTGAATCATAAAATATGGACACAATACATATAGACTCCGTCTCGATTGGCTGCGCTATAAAATAGCTTGGTATGATTTTTTCTGATTGGTGGGTTGTTTTTTGGTTTTTACACATTCATAATTTCCCAAGTATAATAAACCCTAGTGGTGGAATGTTCCTTAGCATATCAGCGTAAGGGTCAAAATCTTAGTGACCCTAGAGTTGCGAAACGTGCCGTTTCCATGAACAAAGCTGCGGTAGAATGATTTACATGGCAATATATACTAGAAAGGGGGGAAAGTGAGATGGTAGTGGGATCGGTCAATACTTTTATATCGACATAGGATAAGTTTTAACTAGTTGCAAATCCCCACCCTGGAAGCTTTCTGGGGTTGATCATTCACAATTTTCCCAGAAAATTGATATAAAATATGCTGTGTAGATATATATTGAAATATGAGACGCTTAAAAAATCACCGCCACCAGCTTGCTTACTTAGCTTTGGAAAAGTAATTGAACGCGCACGGCCCACGACTTTCACAATCATACCCAGAAAGAAAATGTATATCTCACTGGTGTCAATTACACCAAAATATTAACCTTCAACACGAAAAGTTGCACACCAGCACCCACAACAATTAACTCATCTTTTAGACTGCCCTACCTACCAACATTAACTTGAAAACCCGGTTGATTCCTACACCATGTAGTGTATTTTTTGAAGCGTCATTGGCAACGTCTATGCTGAGCTGTAACAATATATGTTTAGATTGGTTATTTTCATATTGCCAATTCTCAGCTCTGCAGAGATGGTAAGGTACATTGATGGAGCGCCCAACAGTAGATGTAATTACAGGAATACATTGAGTGAATTGAAGACTTTTTGAACAACTTAGATAAGGTGCACAATTTTAAGAAGAATACGGCAGAGAAGACAAAAGTATTTCCAGCTGTAATACCATTATTGTTCTCTTGGGTGCCTCACTCTCGCCATAAGGTTTTTCTTTCCTTCGTCTTTGTGTGAATGTGCAAAGAGCTTAGCATAAAATTCCCAAAGCACAAACGGGAGAAGTAACTATAAAATTGGGACGACGTTATAAAAGAAGGCTGCTGCTTTGAAAGGAACGTAGCATGTTCTAGTCATGTGATTAAAATTTCTCAGGAGACTGCCTATTTTCATTATTAGTATTGCTATTATCATTATGATTACTTCTCAACAAAATCCAACGATAAACGATTAAATTTATTCTGATTCTCCTCTCTCTCTCTCTCTCTCTCTCTTTCACACGCGCTAACAAAAAGTGTATGACGTCATTTGAGCAAAATCGTTAAATTTAGTAAAGCCCTAAAATTACTCAATCAGCTTTTGGCAATTCGGAATTGTTAAAATTAATATTCATACGAAAAACTTGTTCCATGTGATGACGAAATGGAGAAAGCAGTCCCGCTACACAATATGAACTGTGTATGTTTCATAAAAGGTTTTTAATTTTTTATAGTAATCTTTATTTCTACTTGTTTGGAAGACTCATCAACGGCTGCAAATCGGATAAAGTTACTAAATTATTAAAAGTTGCTTCTACTCACTTTCATAATAACTAAAAATTTGTGTATGAATTGTGTAACAACGTGAGCAGGTAGCTAATTGCGAAACGAGGACTATACAGAATTTTGTAATATGATTTGTCGAAACAAACTATAAATCATATTACATATACCTATCGCTGAAAATTCATTTACATATAAAACTTTTAACTACAATAGTTCCGACTTGTATCTCATTTTTAGATCGATGGGTATGAAAAAGTGCCAATTTCTCAAATATTTGATATTTTCAAACAAGTTGAACCCTTGGATTCGTCACAATACTAAACGACGCATTACTCTACATATGCTTAAATACTTTTTTTTATCAGTCTACGTTAACAACACAAATATGGCGCTTTCGCTTATTACCGCCAGGTAAAATGCTCCATCTGGTTAAAAACCTCCTTTTTAGTTGAAATAGTATTTCAACTTGCCTACCATACACCTACCATAAGCTTTACAAAAACGATCTTTTATATGTACCTACAGTGTGTTCAATATTTATAAACTGGCTAAATACTACATTTTCTACAAAAAAGCCTGTAATGTGTATAATTTGAACGTTCCGTAAACTCTACAATAAGAATTAGTGAGTTTACAGTATTAAAAACTGGGGAAATTGGGGGCACGCTTATTTCCGTTATAATGCATATTTCAACTATATTAGTAGATGTGGAAAGGCGCATACCACATACCTACTACAGTATGTAGATATATTTTTAAATACATCTCTGCTTACAGAGTGGACAGAGAAAGTAGGGACGTGAACGTAATAAAGAGAATGTGGGTACCATGATTAAAGGACAGGGTATGTCATGCTGGTGCTCGATGCTCTTTAAACTGAACAGTAAATTCTTATTCTATCCTTTAAATCGTTTAAAATGGAAAGTGACGAGCAGTTCATACTCTTTATTTTACGAACACAGAGAACTGCGCAGTAAATTATTCTAGATAATCGAATAAAATGCAAAGTATGAGCCCTGAATCAGCTACTAATTACTTAAAATAAAACGTAGCTTTGTTTGTAGCCTCAAATAATAAAAATACCAACATCAAAATCGTATATTTTGTATGTCCGGTGAAAACATGATAAGATGATGCTCTCAGGTTCGACGATCCGATCTCTGTCTCTGTAGCTACACTTTGAGAAATTGTACCACGACAAAAGCAGAGCCGACGTACTATATGGAAAGCTGCCATGCAAGTGTTACAAGTAATTCAACCCCCGAGGCTAAAAACCGGGATGAAAATGGAGACAATATTAGAAAAAACGTTCGCACATGGTCTCTTTTTCCAACTAAATTGTGTATCGGCTTGCCTCTATTTGTGCACATTCCTCCCTCCGTATTTTCACCAGTACCCATTATTGTCAGGTACCCTTGGCTTGACACTCTTTCGATTACATTGTGAATGTTGAACGAACTTTATATAATAAACACAACATGTACTTCTATACCCAGAATATTTAAATGGCTACGGCAGTCAAAATGAAATTTCATCGTGTAAATCCATACTCGACCTCCTCCTTCGTTTCTCCTCCACAGAGACTCTTTTTCCTAAGCACTTCTCGCTCCCTCATTTTTACTTAAATTTGCTAGCAGTTGTGCAAACAATCTGCTGCCTCATCGAAAACATGACTTCCCATTAATCAGTGAACAACGGCGTGTTTACTTGCTCTCATACCACTATAAAAAAATATGCATGAGCCTTGTAATTTGTAGGTTGTTAATTTGGCCTTCTTCCTAAAAATTTTCCAAAAAACTACGTCTGTATGTTCGCATATTGTGAACAACATGTCCCGTTTTGTATATATAATACAGGCAAGCCACCAGTCACACATTTATTGCTACTTGACTGGAAGTTATTGCTACCAACATCATCAGCAGCAGCTTGCTTTAATTTCCTACTTTGGCAAAAAACCTCAGTGCCACCATCATGGCGCTTTGTAAAAAAACTCGTTCAACCAAACTTTCATTATTCATTGTTATTCATTTAGTTAAAAAGTGGAAGCGTGAGTTTGTTACTGTCATCGTTGTGTTTGCCCGTTTGTTGCGTGTCGTGCTCTGCGTGGTGCTTATAAAAGCTACTGTGGCGCCAACGGAACCTGACAAAATGTAATACAAGTAAGTCTTCATTTTTTTACGCCGTAGTCACTCAAGGACCAATCATTAAAATTAGTTTGTCTACAAGCGTAGGAGTATTATATGGTCTTATTGTTTCAAACTGTCGAAAACTATTGACTATTAAATTTTAGAATACTTTGCAAACTGCAATGTAATTATTTGAAGTTCAATAATACTGCGAAGTAGAAAGTGAAGTCCAATTTGTTCGTCCATCGATCAACATAAACAGGCAGAACAAAGTGAAAACCGCTTACATAATTTCTTTTCTTTCCTCCATTTCTTTCTACCTTCTACGATGTACCTACAAATCAGCTGCGTCAGTGACTCGGAATGTTACCTCTTAGTTTCTTTTTGTTTAAATATGATTCAGCTATTATCTGTACATTAATGCACGACGTATTATGCTGTCACTAAAGCAAAATCAATAGAATCACATTAATCGTCACCGTACTAACGTACACTTAATAATCTTATTTTTTTTTACAATTAAATCGAAATTAATTTGATTACCTTGAAAATTTCTATTAATTTACCGTTCCTGTGATATAAAGAGGAAGAAAACGGTAAAAACAGCATGTGTTTGCATACTCCGTTTTATAATAAAACTTTCCACAATTCCTTTCCACAACCCGCCCGCCATTATCTCTACCTCACTTATCCCAACATATCCTTTTTCGTTTCCCTTTTTTGAAGTAAATGCACAGGCACAAAGGACAGAAAGAGAGAGCGATGGGGGGATATAAAGGAGTCAGTCACTGGAAGAGATTTGGCACATCCGACACATATGGTTAGAACGAAAGGAAACGGGAATTTTCCTTCATTTCTCAAAAAACTGAACTAGTACACACACGCACACATACACACACACTTTCTCTCTTTTTCGCATACAAACAATATATTACTTGTTTTCCCCCTTTTCTGCATCTCGCGTATGTTTACCCATCCCTACAGGACATACCTTATAGAAGCCCTTCTTAAGCAAAATAACTAACCACCTTAGGATGTAAATTGATTGATGTTGATGACGACGACGAATATATTGTATATTAGCTCTGCATCTGCCCCTATCTACTGATGTTGTTGTTCCCTGGACGACTTTACAACGTAGTTTCACCGCTACACTGTAGTACATCGTAACCCGCTTTTCCTTTGTGTAACATTTCAGAAATATGGACAAAAGTTCAGCAAAGTGAAGAAAGAAAAATAAAAGAAAAGAGAAAAATACTCTCAATACTTTGCATAGTTTTCCTTGCTCTTTTCAACTTACTGTACTGTTTTCCCCTCTTCAAAAAAAAGTACACTTTTCTTCTTAAAACTCCACTCATCATGCATTTCTTCTTTTTTTAAAAGCAAGTGCATACAATAACCCGACTTTTCTCCTATTATTAATATAATTGCTAGATACAAAGCGTTCTCTACGTTTTCCCCCGTTTATGCTTAATATACATATACGTGAATCCCGGAAACTTTTATATAATGAAATGTTATGTACTACAATTTTTCATAGAAATATCACTATTTATTATTTTTTACCGGCTTTGAAAAAAGGCACATAGTGAGGAGAGAGGGCAACTGTTTTTTAAACAGAATCATGCCTAATACGAAATGGAAGGAGGAAATCTCATACTATCTAGTATCTGTATAAATGGGTTCAAGTCAGGTTGTTGGCATATTGCCAAAAAATAAGGAAGACGGAGGAAGATGGAATATACAAAGTTATGTATGTGGTTTTTATATAACTTCATGAAAGTACCAAGACTGTGTAACTAAACTTAGGAGAAAGAGAGAAAGTATGGCGTGGAGTGTGTGTAGTATGCCTAGAAGTTGTATCTATCTCTTGGTTTGTGTGCGTGTGTGAAAGTCTGACAGAGAAGTAAAAGAAAACTAATGAGATGATAGTCGGACCTTTGGGACGACGTTCGCAACAGGCGGAAAAGTTTCAACAGTTTCTTTTTCAGCTCGTTATCTCTTTCCCTATGCTGGCTGGGTGTATCTTTTACAATGAAATGAATAGAAGAGACAGACGGAGGAGGGAGATTTCACAGGCGTTGCATTACCAGCGTGCTACTCCTATCGCCAGCGCCATCGCTCCATTTTTATAAATCCTAATCTGTGATAATGGACAAATGCGACCTAGTATCATCGCGGTTTACCGACACTTTATTAGAATCCCTTTCCCAAGAACGGAGTAGTAATAATAATAATAATAATAAGTAGATATGTATCTCGTATCCATATCTAGCATCTAGAATTTACATATCATAGTCACGTTTTACAGGTGGATATCTTACATTACCAACGACGACGGAAATTACTTGGTCATTTACATTTTCCATCGTATGCTACAGCACGACCAGGACGAGCGCAGCTTGTAAAGTTGTTGGGAGAGACCCGAGGAAGAATTCCTTAAATTAAATCCCAAACGAACTTGACAAAATTGGAAAATAAATGTCTCGAAAATATATGTTGTAAGGAAAGCGACATGCAGATATACTCGATCAGAAAGGGACTAACTTTTTAAGCATTTTTAGAAGGTAAATACTTGACGGTTTACATTTACATATATAGTTTATATATTTTACATAATTCCTCCCGATGTGAAAATTGGCGACTCGGAGTACTGACTAGTATTCATTCTATTTTGGTATGCATTCAACATTTCTAAAAGGAATTTCAAATTTGGGTTTTTGTCTTGCGGGTACTTCCGCGAACTTTGTGGTATCCGTAAAATGTGATGTAAATTCTGCACGACGTTGACGATCACTTTCCCCGTAATAGGTACTTGTGTAAAATCTTAATTGGATCTAGTGAAATTTCCTTGTCAGACAGCCGTCAAGGTACACCTACTCTCTGGAGTGAGCTCCTGAGATTGCTACCTTTTTCGATCCGCCGTTCTTGTTTATGGCTACCGTATTTTAGCATTTCTTTTAAATTCTGTACACGAGTGAAAGTAAGAGTGCACTTCGGTAGTGATGCCGCCTCCTCGTAGCTCTTGTGAACCATTACTGATTTAAATATGAAACCTACTTCCCCTTGTTCATTGTCCATCATCAACACAACCACTCTGCAGAAACGTTTTTAACATTTCAGATCCGATTGGAAGGATGTTCACAAAAATTACATGAACCCTACTAAAACATATACACAACACAGGGAAACAGGGCATAAAGAGAAAGCTTGTAGCACGTGTGTGTCGCGTTATGTAATCCCCTTAAAGTTTAATACAACATGTAACTTGTTTTCTAGTCTGTCTGCCTGTTTTGTTGTAAAATTTGCTTTGACATAAATACTCTATTTTCTTTCTGTCCTTATCATGATCTTTCCACCAATCTGCCAGACAGCGGGCTGATAGACATCAAAACAAAATCCGGTCTCCCGATTCCCCCCGTTATACCCTACAACTTTCACGGCGTCTGCTAATGAAAAGCAATGTACACAGAAAACATACATATGCACATCAAACACGTCAGATTCAAATAACAACAGCAATAACAACAAATAATGCTGGTGGCTGTATAACAACAAAATCCAATACAGCTAACCTTCGCTAAAACCAATGTATCTACCTATCCACGCGTATACCTCGTACCATTTCTCGGTATTATTTCATCGTCATATTTAACATACTAGATTCCCGGAAAAAGCCTCACGCCAAAACCGTTCAACTGCTTTCCACACTCTCAGATATATTATCTCCGTCGACTGTGCAATTTGCAACCCACCTACACACCAGGATTACTCGGTTGTCTCTGTTGCAATCAAGATCAAGATGAGATGGGTATATAAATTATGTATTATTCCTTTTGTTACATCAATGCTTTCATTTTTTCAACCTCCTACTGCCTTATCATATAACCTTGTACGTTGTTGTTGTTGTTACATCAAATCATCTTGAAAACAGGTATGTTCCTCCAAATCAACGGAAGTTTCCCCTTCTAAGATATGTGTCCACATATTTGCTTACTTGTATTCTAAATGCCTAAATAATCCTTACATTTATTTCCTAATCATACGGTATTTTGTGTGAATGCATAAAATGTATGTGAATCATCATTCGGATTATGTACGTATTTTATTACGCATCACCTGGGATTTATTTACAAGTCTTAATGGCTTCCTCTCTAAACTCTGCTTCTCCACACAAGCATCTCGCTCACTTTTTACTCGCTAAAAGTTTTCTCTTTTCTCTCTTTTCCGCGGTGGACGGTGGAAAAAGGCATAAATATCCATTATTATTATTATATCCCGAGTGATACCAGATGGAAAAGGAAAATCTCTTTTCATCTTATTGTTAGTAATAACACAATAACACCGTTATGCACCGTGTGTCGTAAATGTTCGTTGTCTCGGCTAAGAAGCACAAAGTAGGTGACATTATTGTACGACGGTGGTGGTGTTACTACTGTAAAATATGAAACCAATTGGAGTATAACATTTTACTACTGGCAAGCCAGACGTGTTTTTTATTTGTAGGTTGGGACCTACATCTTGGGTAAATACTTGCACCACATTTTAATGCAAAAGTGGTGTTCTGTTGATTATTGAAACTTTTTTTGTAACATGCGTTTCCGTTTAACCACAGTATATAGCCATACGTGTTTCGGGATGATAATAGAAGAGGGGCTGAAACTTGTTGAAAATAATGCCAAAAGATCCCTCAAAATTTTCAGTGTACCACCATCACCATACCACCATGTGTGTGTGTGAGCCTCCTGCCAAGTACGTATTTTATTACGTAAGCACCGCAAGTGCTATTACTTCAAAGAATACAATAAAGTGGGATTTAAGTGACTCTAAAAGAGTCGTTGATGTGCACATTAATAAAAAACCAAACCCGGGGTTTTCTACCGCAGTCTAAAATTTTATCTCTTTTACAATTGTTTTTTATCGCTACATTTTCTTTGTTTGTTCATTCTCACACACACGCTCCACTACAAAAGGATCACCTGTTGTTCTATTGCAACTTTGCAACCAAAAAGTGTGGTGACATGTGTACACATTTTCTACATACAAAAGAAGGTGTCTTGGCTATGACGGTGGTGCATTAATTACTTTTGTAAAAATTAAAACAAAACCGGAATTTTAAAAAAAAGCCGTTACCACACTTACCGCTTTCAGCGCGGCCAATCTATCCTTCGTCATCTTGAAGTATGTTGGGTATGAAAAGGCTGATCGATGATGCTGTGCTTTTCCCGGTGAAAAGAGTTCTCAGCAATATTTGGTTTGCTTCTCCGGTGAAGAGACGCTGCTAGACTCCCGAACTCGCACTAAACGTTAACCGTTACACACCGGCAACTATATATGTTCTACTATGGCGAATGCAGAGCTTCTTCTAGAGTACATTCAATAAGTTTTCTTAAAAATATTATCAAAAAACTTTCCAAAACGTCAGATGCTAATGCTGCACACTAACACGTTTTTTCCCTTTCCAATATATTGTAGTGCATTTATACAGTAAACCCACACACGTGTGACCGATAATATATGTGGTACTTTGGTATTTTGTATATTTGTAGACACCCTGAACAAGTCAAAATATATAAGATATTGATTGTAGTTTTATAGAAAATGCAGACTTTGGTTTCTGTTGGTTTCTCGTAATTGAATTGAAATACCGTTTTGTTGAGAGTTGATTATCTCGGGTTCCGCTTGTTTTTTTAAGCACGCTGAACACTGTTGCAATTTTGCTAATGGGTTAGTTCCTATACACCAGTCTAAATACACTTTTGTTTATTTACCAGTTAATTTGCTTGTTAGTCATTATTACCTAATGTGATATCAGTCTAAAAGCTTCCCTGTTTTGAAATCACATTCACTTATTTTCCAATTTGCGGTGTGCATCCTCCGATATGCCACTGATATAACGGTTGCTTGTTCCTTTACTCTTTACTTTTCGGTAGCATCATCAACACCACGGCACATCAGTTTCAAAGGTACGTGACCGTAATTGCCACAACCGTTTAATCCCTTTCATCATCATCATCAAAGTAACCGAGCATTACTCAGGCATTACACAAGCCAGTATTTGGATGTCGATAAACTAATATTTCTCCTTACAGTTCGTTACACCGATAGATATAATAATGTTTGACTTAATGAGATAAAGAGCCCGATCTCCGTCGGCTGCTATATTTTTGTGAAAACACAAACGGCATGAAGTTCCCTGATTGGTATCGTCTATTTATGCTACATATACCTTTAAAATGGAAGTACTTGTTTTGTATGTCGTTGGCGTTGCTGAAAATACAACAAGTTAACAAGTAGAGAAGAACTATGCTATGCATTCGTTACCCAGTCCATTTCAATTCAACTGTTGATTCCATAACAATGTACTCTCAAAAGTTGAATCTGTTCCAAAAGTATAACAGAATAGGAATACAAATTATTCTGAAACTGCCTTTGTACCCCGCTATTTTCCCTTTCTCCTTTTTCCCACTCAGAAAAAGTCAAATTGCTGTGGAGCGTTGAAACTAAAGTGGATCATGAAAGTAAAGAAGAGTACGTGGTGGATCAATGTCTAGAAAGATGGGTCCGTATGTAATATTATTTTTTTAAACAGTATTTCCTAGACGGAGATATTGTGCAAATGCCAAAATATCTTGGAGATGCTAAGAACAGTTCCTTTCCCTTTTTTCAAAATTTTCTTAGCAGGTTTGATGACGGCAGCAGAAAGAGGGGTATGATCGTATCATCTTCACACAGCAACAATTGTTTTTCTGCATGTTGTTGTTTTCTCCGGTAGCACTTTTCCTTCTCTCAGTGCGCGGTGGTCCGTCAGAAGAATATCAAATCAAGTGAAAGAGCAGCTGAAGAACAAAAACTCAAGAGAAGAAAATGTGATTACTTTGTAGTCTCTCTATCTCTCACTCTATCTCACTGTCTAGGTGGTCGTAGTATTGTAGTAGTAGTAGTAGTAGTAGTAGTAGTTGTAGTAGCAGTAACAATTCTAATACCAAACCAGGTCGCAGTATGCCCGCTCTTTCACTCACACACAAACAAACGTATAAATAAAGTGAATCCAGGAGAGAAAAAATCGACTCTTTTCTTTAGTGGAAAATAAAATAATAAAAGTACTTCACTTTTTTTTATACGCCACGAAGAAAGTTGAAAGTCAGTGGAGAGGAGACAACATGGTTTTACGTCTTATATAACAATGCAATATCTAGATGTGTTCCTGTCTGTCTTTGTGAATGTGTTTCTACTCCAAAAAATGCAGTTTTTTTCTTTCCTGTCTGCCTGCCTGTCTATATCTCCCGCTCTCGCCGTTTTATTCTGGGATATCGAAAGTAAAGTGATGGAAATAGAAAGGGAGAAAAAACGTAGAAACAAAGAAAATAAAAACTGCACTCACACTTAGTTTTTCACAAGCAACTGGGGAGCGAGGGAGAGCAACAGAAAGGGAGAGAGAGAGAACTCACTCACATTGAAAATAAAATGATTACTTTTATTGCCTCTCGCTTTAGTTGTTGGTTGATGCAATGAACTAGTTGGCAGGAGCAGAACAAACGAAATGGTAGTAGTAATCATACAAATAGTACAATAACACACAAAAGATACCAAACTTAGTTATACAGTGTGATGTAATAGTAGCATCAGCAAAAACAGTGGTATTAGTAGAGAGAGAGAGAGTGGCACTATTTTTATACGACGGTACAAAATATGGTCCGTTTTTATTACGGTGGTTTTATAGTTAGCTCAGAGTAGTAGAAGTGGTGGCAGTATAACAGTTGTTATTATTTTGTAGTACCCAAGTATTTTATTCCAAATAATGATGACGATGACGACGAGGATGATGGTACTGATAAAAATAGGAGAGACGAGAGGAGGAAGAGCGCATCACCAACCCTGTGTGACTTGGTCGCTGTTGCCGATGCTACTAATGCTGGCAGCTGAAAAATAAAACTTATTACTGCTCCAACGCTGTAACAACAAGCAGCTCCAGAACAACAGCGTACACAGCCAGAATAGAGACAAAAAAACCAACTGATTTGACTTTACGTTTGCCGTCAGCCTGTGTTCTATTCACCACTCAAAACTACTCCTACAACTTTGCTAGGTATATATAGTTATATGCGTACTCATTTTCTGAGAGCATTTATTGCACTATGGAACAACAGTTAGTTCATAACATTCAGGAATAACGGAGCTATCTTTTGGCTGGTGCTACCACACGAGAGAAGGAAGGAGAAACTAAGAAAACGAGCCAGCGGTGCCCCTGCTTTTTCCGCTATTCTTTCCCTCTCTCCCTCTCCCTCACTTTCACTTGTTGTGTTTGTCTCGTCCGACCTTTCGGTGTATTACTGTTTCTGGCAATGTGCAGTGAAACTCTGCTCACTCTCTCCTGTCTCAAGCAAAAAGAATAACCGGAAAAGTGACAGTGGCACTGTATCAGACGTAATGGTGGTAGTTTTTAGCCGTACTAACGAAAATGGGCGATGTATAATATTCTTTACATTTTTACGCTGTCATTTGTGTCTTCCTTGTTTCTCTAGAGTTGTACCTTCAGGCTTAAAAATAACATGTATCATGTACTAGAAGAAGAAAAATATTCGTAAACTTTTTTTATTCTTTTGGCTGCGCACTCAGAGGGAGAATATAATATATATATATATGTATGTATACGGCGACACACAGCACTAAAACACAACTCCACAAGTTGTAGTTAGTTTGAATAGAAAAATGGGGAAAAGTCTGGGAAGCATAAGGAGAGAATAAGAATAAGAAGACTTAAGTAAGTTTCGTCGTTGCTGTTGTTGATTTAAGGACTGTATTCAAAACAAAGAGGGTCGAAAAAATGAAGAAAAAATTGTATAACTTGGAAGAAAACGAAATGTTAGAAAAACACGGTGTTTGTCTTGGATTTTATACTTAGGGTCTGTGCTGTTTTAGCAACGGCGGCAACGTTACATCAAATTCCTTTTTGTCTCGTATTCTCCTACGAATGCTAACGTAGTATAAAAACTCTGTTGCTCTGATCCTGTACTCGGCTCGCTACTGACTGATGCAACCTTTTGATTTCAATCCGTTACTTATACTCTCTGTCCTCCTAACTGTCTCTTTTGTCTCCTCAGTCTCCTATTTCTCACTAGAGAGGTGGAAGCGAAAGAAACTTCATAGACATGCAATATGCAAAGCAATAGGCAGACAGATTGGGACGAGAGAAACGAAGCATGTTAGGGGAGATACACTGTTATTGTGTGACACTAACAACACAACGCTAGTAAGTGGTCGACGCTGTTAGAGAACTGTGATTACAAGAGATAATTCAAAAGAAAAGAAAAGCAGGGAACGACTCGTCAGCAACAGCAGCAACCCTGCATGGTTGATCATGATCATTGCAATGACGATGATGACGGGAGCGACAAGCACATTTTTTATAGATCATTTTTCTCGTTTTCCTGCAATTCCCGTTCTGCTGCTCTGTGTGTATCGCTTTTTATCTTCGCTGGCGTGTTTGCAATGACATGCTCTAACGTAGGTACAACAATTGTGTACAAAGGATGTCTGATGAAGCTAGTAGAAGTCTGACAATAACTACTACTCTTTCCCCCCAGCGTTGCACTTGAATAATGGGAGAAACCGGTGCTGGCGGCTGGTGTGAGAGAAAAATGATGAGAAGATTTTTTGGGTACACAGAGGCAGTAAAGAACCTCCTGGTTGTGAGATGATGCTGCTGATGTGTTGATGGAAGAGACACGCTTGCTTCTGCTGCCTGGTCCTTGCTTTCACTACTGCAGTTGCATACTTACTGAATCCTTTTCTTTTCTTGACTCACAATCACAATCAGGCAGACTGCTGAAGATGAGGTCATTCCAGGAGAGGCTGTATTATAGCAAGGAGAGAAGCAGGGAGCTTGGCGATAGCCAAAGGAGGGATGGAAAACTCATTCGCCCCAGTGGTGGTGAGCATGGAGGAGTCACTCACGTTCTTTATTATTATTGTATTCGACAACTGGGAACCTGGTTTGCATTATTTTATTGTTGTTGTTATTATTATTATTATTATTATTATTATTATTGTGACGACTACTTCGACTACTGCTATTACGTGATGTTGGTATGTAACTACTACTACTTACTTGTTAGAATAGGTTTGATATCGCTGGTGCTAACTGTTGTTTTTAAAATGCCCCCTAGATTGTGAGATGTACCCCGTTTGATACAGATATAGTCCAATATTCATACACATGCATGCACGCACACGTACGTACTCGTGTGTCCATTAGTCGGACGGAGCGGTTTGCTGAGGTGGCCGGATGGAATATATCAGCCACAGGAAAAAATGCATGAGTGCGTATGAGCAAAGAGAAATGAATTTGGAAATTAAATATTACGTGAAGAGCGGAGTCAGAGGAAAGAGGTAGGCAGCAGCAACAGCATGTTATATGCCCATGGATGTCTATAGAAATTATTTCCCCTAAGTTTCACTTTTTCTCCACCTTACGGAGACACTATATAATACGGTTGTGGGTTCTACATTCCGTTATTACAGGCATAGTTATATAGGTTGCATGCGTTTGTCGGGTCCGAAGGAAATGATAAGGGAAGTATGGGAAGAAAACGTATAAATATCCCGGCATTATATACATATTATCCTTTTAAAAGTGAGGTTGATAGAAGAATGCACGTAAGTCTATAGAGGAAGAGAATAAAAGAGAAATGCTGGAGAAAGCAACAAGGTTTCCCTCTGGTTTGAATACGGACATGGGGAGAGGGAGAGAAGAACATATATAAAAACATGACTTGTGTATGGTGTGGTGGTGATGATAATATGATGGCGGCTGCTGCGGAAGAGAGCGACTAGAGGGAAAGAAAGAATATGACCATCAGGCCAAAGCGCCTTGAAGGAAGGGTAAAAGATGATGACGGGAGGAAGAGAGATGGACAACCGCCCGAAACCAGATGATGACGACATGGCATGAACTGTTGTAAAACATGCATTCTATATAATATATATTTGTATATAGTATCCAGCAAACATTTTCTCTTTTCTACAATATATTGTGTTGTAGATGTAGTAGTAAAAGGTGATAGTAAATATTATGTGATAGCATGCACTTAATGTAGTCCAGGCGGAACTCATCGACATTGTCCAAAACCACGATCCGAACCGAACTGAAGAAACGACAGCTACCGAAAGTACCAAGAAAGAAAAAAAATAGGAGAGAGGGAGAGAGAGAGAAAAAAATATGTAGGGGTTCGTTTCATATAGAAATACACGTAGGCATCCTTTTATTTCATATTTGCTACTAAAATAAATTGGTAGTAAAGTATGTATCATCATCATAATATCAGTCAGTAGTCAGTAATAGTGCGAGACAGGCAAGAGATACATTTAGAAAAGATACATGATGATGACACATTCATACATTTATATATTATTTTATACATTATGTATGTACGGCTGTTCCTTATGTTGGCACGGAATGGCAGTTAATGCTTCTTTGTTATTGCGCTGCATGTAAAAAAAACTGCTCTAAACATCATCCATAGAGCATCCTTTTGTTTCTTTTTTCATCATCCTCATATCATAAATATTCGCGAGGGAAGATTGCAGAAGACAGACAGACATGTGAGCACTGAGCACTTGAGTACATTCGTGTTCAAGCCAACTGGCACTTTTCTACAACAGGACAATTCGTAGATGGATGCCATACTAAGTGTATAATATTATGTAAGTGAATGCTTATCGTATCGCAAACTTCCTTTTGTATTATATTCTATGATGATGATGACACTACCAAATCCAGTTTCGAAGATAAAGCCTGTTCCAGCAGAGTGACACTCTGTAGCAGCTAGTTTATGCCACAGCCATTTGTTGTTGGAAGGGGTATTTGTCTGTTAGGATGAGATTGAGACGCTCAAAAACTAACATAAAGCTATATACCGTATTCTTTCTAATTTTTGCAGCAGGAATTAAAATAATTTCCATGACCCACCCAACCTGAAGTAATTATGGGTGGACAACGAATTTTCACTTTCGAACCTAAACTTTCATTCAAGGACGACAATATTTATCGGCGTTACTAAAGGGCAGGTATTTTGTAGAGATGTGCGGTTTATGAGCAACTATAACGATGTATAACGATTTTGAATTTTGGGGGACATCATTATATTTAGAATTGCATAATGTAAGCGACTGTCCAATCCGGAGTCATTGGTCTGTATATGTAGTATGTTCTCACATGTCATTTTTTAAATTCCGTAATTTAAGTCTTATTATGATTTTTGTGATTTAAAAAAGCATCCCAAAGTGCGTGAAATAATCGTTTAGAAATAGCCTGATGAAATGACTGGTGTTCGACTACTAGTATTCAAGAAAGATACAAAATTGGGTATTCCCTTAGGAGTGAAATGAAAGGAAGACACTATACGGGCATATTGTCGCCATGAAAGTTCGTTGAAATTTTAATTTTATATGGATGGTGAGTGATGACCTGTATACTATAGTATGCTTTTACAACATACAATTTGTTAAAGGTCACGGAAATTGTATAAAAGTAGCAACAGTCGCAAGCACGATGAAACTACTAACATAATTTGAAAGTATGGTCAATAATGCTATACGGCGCTGATTTACCTAATATCAAATGCATCTCTATAATTCAGACAACTCCCTAAATTTACAATAAAAATTTTCAGTGTCACGCTACGCCGTTTTATTCGATATGTGCTTAAATTTTAATAGTAATGATAAAAATGGGGTTAAAAACAAGTTATTAGAGAGAAGATACAGGCTAATATGATGTCATCATTCCGAACAGCAGCGTACTTCATTGCTTACTCCTGAGGTTGGGGTATCGTGATACTGTGTCATCCCAAACCCTCTGCTGCCACAAACTGCCTCTTCTGCCTCAAGTCAATGAATGTATTATCGACTTGCTATACAGCTCAGATTGCTATGCTATGCTGGTAGAGATAACTTGTGAAAGAGAAAATGCATAGAACTTTTTTGCTGGTTTACGGAATCATGGACGAACAGACATCAGACATACATTTAAGTATTTCCTCATTGTCATTCACAGACAGGTTTCCCCCTTACTTCAATAATTATCTTAATAAAGTGTAAATAAATGGTAAAAAGAAAACTTTTCTTGTTGAAAAACAGAACATGTAACCAGCAACGGATTGACATGATATGATACCAGAGACCACTATCACACAACAAAACAGTTTTGCTTTGCTCGAATTCTGTTTGGCCAACGCCAACAGTTTTGTGAATACTTGCTAGCGTAGTTAACTCTGGTCTAACATAACAGTCAACAGCATTCAACTGTATGATCTGTAATTCATTAGATTAGAGTAGCAATGTTCTTAATAAGCTAACTTCTTAAATATAAAAGCATGACTATATATAGCCAAACCATATTTAGGGTCACTGCCGTTGTTGCTGGATACTGTTTTGTATGCAAGTGTACTAACAAGCAAAGGAACAGGGCAGTAACACTGGAGACCTGCCGCATTTCGTGCAAACATTTTGATTTTGACGACATTGATTCAACGGAATCGGTTAATTAATCAAAGTTTTAATAAATATTTAGGGATTCCGCAAACGAACGACGAATGTCATACGAGGATTCGGAATCTGGCCACACATTGCATATACATACGTATCTCATTGTCAATATTTGAAGAAATTAAGTTAAATTTTAATCTCTGAGACATGGCAGTTAAAAACAACTTCAAATGAAAAATGAGCACGAGAGAATGAAAAATGGGAGGTCCGCAAAAGTAGATTAGATTAACCTTGATCGACTGCAGAAGCAATGTCACAAAACCTTTTAATTAAAAGCTTCAAACTGTAAGTGGCTAGTTGACCGTGAATCTTAATAACAATAAAATAAAACAAGTAAGTTGAATTACGCCAAGTCTGAATTGCTTAATTATAAAACATTCAAAATATTTTATTTCTGTAGAATGTTTAACAGAATGTGGCATTTTGGGGTCCCTACGGCCGCGGTTGCAAAAGGATACGTAGGTTGTCCCATTCATTATATTGTTAACACAATATTAACAGAAAAAGACATGTTTGTTTACTGTTTAAACAGCTACGATGTATACGAAGAAATAATGGTCTTCAGTGACGACCTCGTGGAGCCGGTCAAAATCAAAAGGCTTGTACCAAATTTAGCATGTTTCCAGGGTTAACCTGTTATGTCTTTGCTTGTAAGCTTAGTGAGTGATGCTAACAGTTGAGTGGGTTTATTTTGGACACGAGACCTAGATTTATCCTTCCTTGTAAAGAATAGATGGAAGCGTATTGAGTACTGAGAACCTATTCAGCACAAACAGCAGCCACAGCTCAACAAATGTTCCCCTCATTTTTGCTACAGTCCAACGTGCATTTTTAGAACTCTGTTACTAAATTGTTCAGAATGTTGTGCGCTCTTACTCGTCGTTGTGTAAAACTCTCATTCATCGTCGCTGTAGTAGTTGTAGCAGACAAAGGGCGATTTGTCATGCAATGAAGTAAGTAATAACCAATAAAGCTTTAGCAAACTAACTCGCAGGCCACAAACCAAGTCTCATGCCACCATGCTACTGGTCGCCGGCCATCGACCATATCTGATCCTGTGACTTTCATACCACTTAATGTTACCAATTTTTCAAATGTTACCCAAATTGTCTTAAATTTTGAATACGGAAATAGATATTGACAGGATATGTCTGACAACTTTGAGGCAGACTGAGCGGACGCAATAGAATACGTATTGTTTTGCTTGCATGTTTAAGACGTTAAATTTAGTAATAATGGGACTTCCGGTAGTCTATTATGGATTGTGAAGGCTGTAATATATATGAGCTTGATGAAACTTTAGCGCAACCAAGTGGCAGGAAAGGAAGTGAGAACTATTTTTCAATCTTAAAATTTAATATGTCAACTTTTGCTCAAATTGGGTATACAGAATTCTCCTTTTAACTTCTAATGAGTATTCATACTTATATCAACACAAGCACATCTTTTACAATGAGACATTAAATGTTCTGTCGGGTTTAGGAATATCCTAGTTTATCCAACTATTAAAATACTGTATATAACGGCTACTTTCTTTCCGCTACTTAGTCGCCGGTTGTTCATCATCAGAATACCGTAGAAGGGTACACTTGAACATTTCGGCCTGAAATCAATAACAAAATTCACTAAGAATACTTTGCATCAAAACATTACCAAAAAACGAGAAATATAGCAACATGAAAAAGCTGTAATTAATTGTATATACCTCTTCTGGGGTCCTGAAGCGGCAAGCTAGAGTCTGCCATGAAGGTCTGGGTGCAAAGTTGAGGGCATTCCAAAGTAAAGTTTTATCGCTTTCCCTGTATTTTTCAATTTTAAAATCAGGGAACACGCGGAAATTGCAGACAAGTCGTCCAGTGCCTTGCATCCACATTATTACACGACATTTATTTGAGTTTTGTTCTAACTGTGTTATGTACATGATTCCTTCCCCCTTTTCCTTCCATTCTTTCACACCAGACTCATACCCATATAGTTTAACGTCGTACTTGGACACGATCTCTTCGTTTTTTAACGCAGCTTCTTCACCCAGAAAAGTCTCACAGGTAACAATCAGCGAATCATCCGCCGAAGGTACATCATCATCGCAATTTTCTTTTGTTTTCTCCTGAGTGTCCATCGACTCTTCCCCTTGATTGGATTTTGAAATCTTATCTTCAACACCCTGACTACCATTCTGAGGCTGTGGAGCATCAGCAATTCTTAATTGTTCAAATGATTGAGTAAGCGGGCGCTCCTTCTCACTTGCCCTGGAAAACGTACTAGAATAGAACAATATCATTATAAATTTTTTAACCGAATACTAAATATCAGATTTAATAGTTTTTACCGTTGACCGTCAACAGTATTTCAAAACTTTAGCTGTATAACACAACATGCAAATATGAAATAGGGAAATGTCGATTATTACATACTACGTTCTACTTACAACATTTAAAATACTGTAATAAATATCCAATGCCTGCCTTAAACTAAAGCTAATATTAACAACTAATTTCTAGAAATAAATAAATAACTTACTTTCCCATCTTGTCGTATAACACTGACAACTGAGCTTCAAACCGTAAAACCGTGATAGTTCCAACTTAAACCTTGACAATTGGCAGTATCTAGAATGAAAGTAAAAATACTAATTAATTTGATGATACTTACACTTATTAATCTGTAAAAAGAACATCATCAAAAGAGTATACATAATCTAAGTCGTGTTATATTTTATTTTAAAAGAATAATTAGCCGGCTACATTTAACTGATGACTGAAACAACAAATCTGCGTCTTTTAAAGTATTTTTACTAATATACTAATACTAAGTATAATATTAGAGTACGTATTAGTAGTGGTGGTTAAAAAAGTAAAGGGAATCTTTGGTAAAAATTTATTTTGTCAAATTTGAAGTTATAACAATTAGAAATTCGTTAAACTCACCTAACCCAAAACAAACTCCGCCGAAGCTAAAATAGTCCAACCGAATCTCAATAACCAGAATGTAAATATATCAAACAAAAGACGTTAAAAGCGTTTGTTTTTCAGTGGAATATTTTTAACACTAAAGAAGGAGTTTTTTTTGTTTGATCACGAGTTCTTAATGTGCATCCAACAGTAAAAATCAATTAAATAACTTCTATATTTGACAATCGAAAATACTAATTACTGCCTGAAAAGCGGTATTGCATACAATACTCTCAGTGATGAATAAACACTGAAAAAGAGTGTGAGACTATAACCTCCAACTTTTCAAGTCAAAATTCTAACTAGACCAAAAACTCTTCATTTACTACTATCTCTGACTGATCATGTGATCATGAGTAGAATTAAAAGTTTTAACGGAATTATTTGCAGATGTACGAAAATTGATTTATGAAAAAATACGTCGATTCACAGACAAAGAAAGAAATAACGACAAAACGAGAGCGACTGAAACCAGAAAGTCAAAAGCAAAATGCATCACCCCATCCAAGCTCAGAAGTAACAAAATAGATAGCACTACTGCACTGTACTCTATCTTGCTCCGACGGAGAAACAGCATAGGGATCATTCAAATGGTACGTTAAGCTAAAATTGGGTCTTTTTAACCCCCACCCTCCCCCACGTTACGCTTTTTTAACATGGGTAAATGGACAATGTAACATTGAAGTTACGCTGCGGCCAAACCTATGGTGGGGTATCCCTAATACAGTAGCATACTATATGAATGATCCCATATATATGATCATCTACCAAGTAGTATAAGTGGAAAAGAAAGTGCAAGTTGGCATTATCACAGAATCCGAAACCTACAAGTCAGCAGAATTCTAATGAAAGTAGCCAGGTAGGTATAGGCTGAGGCTGAATCACATAGGAATACATATACGAATTGCATATGAGTGTTCAAGTTGACAATGAAAAGAAGAATCTCCGAATGCCGAAATTTACAGAACTGCATATTTCGCAAAAATATGATGAAATAACCGATTCAAAATTGCTGCTTTTAATGAAAGTTCATATCAAAATATGAAGGAGTAGATATGGTTCCTTTTTAAAATTCAAGAATTACATAAAGATTCAGAAAAATTGGAAAAAATTATGATTGATTAAAAGCAAAGAAAAGCAAAAATGAAATTGATAAATATACAACAAAATCGTAAGAGTTAGCATTTGAACATATTTGGAATTTTAGTCCTTTCATTTGACCCTTAGGGGGTTACTTACGAGGGAACATTGGAGGCTGTACCACGGCGATCGGCTTCATATTTTTATGGGACAATGCTCTTATCAATATAAGACTCCGTG